>RJWT010000340.1:0-72619 GCA_004365215.1 Cuniculus paca
GTAATGGATACCTGCACAGAAGGAGGAAAAAGAGGTACATATCACACAGCTGCAAACCCTAAGTGGTTCATGTATTTAACTCCTAGATATAAATAAGCTTACATTATATATAGAGAGAGCGAGTCTGCCAAGAACTATACACACACTTCAGGAAAAGAAAAATAGTACGATAGTCTTTCAACAGATGGTGTTATGCTTATATGGGAGACCCTAGAGAATGTCGTACATCACAGAAAACCCACTATACTGCCAGCACGTGCAGCAATCGCAAAGACCAAGGTTACCCAAGCAGCAGTTCGTTATACTAATAAATGTCTGGAAACTGATGGCCACCACTTTAAGGACCTCTTCTAATTGTAGAGACTGAAAGTAACTTGTATTAATTTCATGCTGTCTCAATAAATTTAGCATTAAAATATTTACTTTCCTGAATCAAGTACACAGTATTTTGGGGCAGACTCCATCTCTGTCTCTCTGGCTCTGTCTGTCTGTCTGTCTGTCTGTCTCTATCTGTAATCCCAGTATTTGGGAGGCTGAGGTAATAGGATCCTGTGAGTCAGCCTGTGCTACACAGTGAGTTCCAGGCTAGATTGGACTACATTACAGTGAAGAAAAACAAAGTACCATTGATATCGTCAATGTTACACCATGGTGATAAGACTGAGAGTGGAGCCAGGCATGGTGATACATGCCTTTAATCCTAGCACTCAGGGGAGGGGCTGAGGCAGGCAGAATTTGTGAGTTCAAGATTAACTTGTGCTACACAATGAGTTCCAGGCTAGCCTGGGCTATGTGAGACCTTGTCTCAAAACAACAACAATAACAATAACAAAAGTGATAGTAAATCCTCAACATATGAAACCAGAAATGGTCACATTTCACAACAAAATGAAAGGCAGAGTAGATGTTGTTGACAAGAAATGCAGCAACTATGATGTCACTTGAAACAAAGCATTGGCCAACGGTTGTGTTTTAGTGTATCCTAAACATGTCAGGTATAAACAGTTTCATAGTTTACAAAGAAAATAACAAGCACGAAATATCATGAAGAAATTTTCTTAAGAGGATTGGGACTGGACTGTATAAATGATCAATTATAGTAGAGGAAGAACAATTATGTATCTTCCTGAAGAACCCTCAGATCTACATGTTAAAACAAAAACAATCTGCTGGAAGATAAATTAGGTAAAACTCTCACAGACACAAGCATAGGCATGGGCTTTCTGAACAGAATGCCAATGGCACATGAAATAGTACCACAAATCAACAAATAGGATGATATCACATTAAACAGCTTCTGCACAGCAAAAGAAACAATCAACAGAGCAAAGAGACAACAAACAGAAAGGGAAAAAATTTTGTCCACAAGACTAATATCTAGAATACACAAACAACTCAAAAATTAGACTCCCCCTAAATATAAGACCCAATTTAAAAATGTGCAACTCAAATGAACAGACACTTCTCTGATAAAGAAGTATAAATGATAAATAAATACATGAAAAAATGTTCAACAATCACTGGCCATTAGAAAAATGTAAATTAAAACAACACTAAGTGTTCATCTTACTCCAGAAAGAATGGCTATCACCAAAAAATGAAATAATAACAAATGCTGGCAAGGCTGTGAGGTAGAGAAAATCCTTATACATTATTGGTGAGAATGTAAACTAGTAACAATTATGGAAATTGGTATAGAGATTCCTCAGAAAACTAAAAGTAGAAATTCTATTTGATCTAGTTATTCCCCTTCTGGGTATCTTCCATAAAGTTTTGACATCACACTGTAGTGGTATATGCATACCTGTGTTTATAGCAGCACAATTCATAATAAATCTCAGAAGAAACTTATATGTCCATTAACTGACTAAGGGATAAAGAAAGTATGGCATTTACACACCGTGGAGTACTACTCCGCCATAGAGAAGGGTAAACCTGAATCTTTTGTAGGTAAATAGATACAGCTTTGGACCATAATGTTAAGTGAAATAAATCAGACTCACAAGTTTAAATCACAAAATTTCTCTTATATGAGAAATCCAAATAAACAGCAAAATGAAATATAGATAATAGGAATGTAGTGAGGCAGATGTTTCTGACATGGGAAGAGGATCAAGAGATGGAGCAAGATGAGAGGGAGGAGAGAGTAAAGGGATGAAGAAATGAGTTGAGATGTGTTACACACATGGACCAACTTCACGGAAGGATTTTAATCATCATGTAATGCAAGCATGTACTAATAAAACTTAAAAACTAAACAAACAAGAATAAATGTGTAATATAAACATACAGGTGGAAATAGGGAAAAAATACTAGAAACCAAAAACCTTGAAATGAAGTCTGCCTTTGATGGTTTTGCTAGTGAAGTAGACTTACCCGAGAAAGAAACCATCAATTTAAGGATATCTATCCATAGAAACTTGCAGTATCACAAAGCAAAACAAACAAACAAACAAACAAAAAGGCTGAAAAATATTGCAATGGAATAATGAAGAACTGTGAGACAACTACAAATAAATATACATCTAATGGGACTATCCAAAGAAGAAAAATAGGAACAGAAAAAAATATTTCAGTAAGTAATGGCAGAAAATTTCTCCCAAATTAATATCATATACCAAACTATAGATCTAGAAATCTCAGAAAATACCAAAGATAATCCCAAAGGCTACACTTAGGCATACTGTATTCAGGCTGCACAAATTAAATGAAAACATGAAAAATCCCAAAAGAATCTATAGGAAAAAACACCTTACCTATAGAGTAGTGAAAATAAGAATTACATCTGATTTTTCCACAGAAACTATGCGTGATAGTCAATTGGTTATGTCAGTTAGAGTAAGAAACACACAACTAAATAGGATCAGCACACTTCTGAGTGTGCAAGACCCACCCTAGGGAGGATTGTCACCCGCATGGTATACAAGGGAAATGAGGAAAGAAGTTCGTTTCTGTTTCTTCGGTAGAGCTCCAATCTCCACTTTCACTTTGGACATCATCTCCTGAGTTCCAATGCAGACTCTTCAGTCTTCTATCCCCAACCCTTTGGCTTCCTGACACAACTGTCATAAGATAGTACAAATCAATTCCAGACCTTCTGCCAGATCCTTCAGATCTTCAGTTCACAGACAGCTCTTTCCCACTTTTCCATACTTGTCTCTGTGGGTGGCTGCTGTAAGCCAACCTTGTAAATTATTATACACTTGTACATCTTGCATAAAATCTATTTCATTAGCAAGCACTGACTGACATATCATATAAGAAAAAAGAAAACAGAGTGAAATATTGAAAGTAGTGGGAGAAAAATACAAACACCAAGCTGGAATTATGTACTTTGCAAAATTCTTTTTCATAAGATAAGAAATACTTTCTTTGGCAAATAAAAACTCAGGAAACTTGTTGCCAATAGACTTATTTTGCAAAAAAAAAGTTTCAAAAAGTTCATCAGAGAGATGGAAAATTATATGTCAAAAAAAACAAAGGAAAAATATTGGAGAAGGAAAAGCTAAAGGCAAAGTAGAAAAAATAACATCAACCTCAGGGCCTTTGTAAGGGTTAACTGAGCTCATAAATAAGGTAATTTAATAACTCATAAATCAAGCAAATAGTAAGTGCTCAAAAATGTTTAAGACTTATAAAGAAACCCCACATATACTTAGTTGAAACATTTAAGCCTACTAAAATTTCGATTCTAAAATATTTGTAGAAAAAAACAAAGCAAAGAAGGAATAGAGGGGTAAGAAGGAGAGTTGGAGAGATGAGGGAAAGGAAAGAACCCAGTTATAATTTATGTGACAGGTAATATACCAACTATTCATTCTACTTTAGAGCCACAATATTTATCACCAGTTGGCTCCAAATAAATGTTCCAGAACAGCTACCTAACAGCACCTGTTGAACTGGTAGTAAAGAGTAGTCACTTAGAAACTAGTAGCTCCAGATTTTGGTTGTAGTGGTTGCTCCTTTGTCTTGAGGTGATTTTCTTGATGTACCAGCTTCACTTTGTTTACTAGATTTTACACTGTAAAGGTTTAGTTCTGGGGTTTGCTGGAATACAGTGAACTCATGCTAACAAACACAGGGTCACCATTTTCAACTATGACATGAGATTTAATAATAAAAAGTAACAAAACTAAATGAGTGGTATCTTTTAAGAGTTTTGGAGGAAAAGTTAATAAAGACTAGTTAAAAAGTCAAAGATGAAATATTGTGCTTGTTCAAGACAAAAGAAAAAAAAAGATTGTACCGATTCAGCCACATGACTTTCCCACAAATAATACAACTGTTGGCATTTGTCAACCTCATTGCTGTGTGAACTCCAACAGCAGGTGCTAAGATCCATCAGCATGCCAAGGTACAGAATGCTAGAATAGGTTGCATCCATTGGCAGCCCATCTCAAAAAAAAGTGAAATTTGCCTCCAATGGCTGAAAACTTTTAAAAGAATGAGAAAAAAAGAGATCATAGAGAACTATGAGGCAAAGTTACTGAAAGACAAGACTGTCACTAACATCAACAAAAGAAAGAAAGTACAAGTGATAAGAAACTGCAATCTATTAAATTCAATGATGAAAAATGGAAGCTACAAAGATACAGCTTAAGGTGAGCAGGGTATTCTGTGACATACCAATTAGTATCCTGTTCCTTGGATTTCTAATATCATTTAATGCAGGAATTCTGCAGTTTTCGGCAAAATATGCTACCCACAAGTTATAAGAAAATTCTTCTCGAATGAAAAAGATAAGGAGTTGTGCTGAGAAACGTGCATCAAAGAAGAATTCATGCAGTATTATAAAGTGTTAATAAAATGTGTCTTTCCTCAACTCATTAAAAAATAGAAATTTTTCTCTAATCCAAAATATATGTGATGCACTATAGTAACTATTGCTGGTTTCTTGTTGTCCGACTTGAAGGCCTGTAATGCTCTTTTGTTTTATCTGGTTTTATACTACTTTGTTGTGTTTGAGTTTATTGTCTGTAAATGTATGAACAACCATTTTGAAGAAAGCAAGAGACACTAGGGTAACCATTGTTAATCTCCTGTTGTTATGTTTTGAAAACCTGTATAGCTTGCAGTGTTCTGTTTTGAATGTTTGACTCTATTCTGTTTGCTTTTGCTTTGTTTTGTTCTGTTTTGTTTTGTTTTGTTCTATTTTCTTTACAATAAAAATTTTTTTTAAATGTATATGTGATGCAAACTAAAGAATACAAGATACTTGAAACAAAAACAAGTGAGAATACCAATGCTTAGACCATGTCTGGAAATCTTTTGCTTATAACATATACTAAGGCTAGTAAGATATAGGCGTGAATGAAGAGGCATTGAGAGATATTAGAGAAAAACAGAAACAGTAGGAATAGAGTGTCTTAGTTACTTTCTCATCACTGAGATGCAATACCTAAGACCCACTCTTCTAAAGAGATATGGTTTATTTTGGCTCACATCTTGGAGAGGTTTCAGTCCATAGTCAGCTGGCTCCTAAGGCAGGGTCACAAGGCAAAGAGGCACAGAAGAGCAGAAAAAGCCCACAGCACGGCAGGTAGGAAGCATAGAAATCATGAGAGGAGGGCAGAAGATAGATCAATCCAGGCCACACTCCCTGACCTACTTCCTCCAAACAGGCTTCACTTCCCAAATCATTTAGCCTGTAGACTCATCAGTGGACTAATCAACTGAGGACTATCACACTCCTACAATCCAGTCGCCCCCCCAAAAACCCCTCCTATGAGCCCACAAGACTTTAAGAGGACATCTAGATATACACCTTAACAGAGAAATAAAGAGACAGCTAGGGAGGGACATATGATGAGATGAAGAGAGGCCAAAAAAAATAAGACAAAATAGTATAGAAAATGACTTAGTGAGGGGAAGAAAATTGCAAGAAATCAGCCAATTCACTTTTCCATATCAAGGCCTTCCCATGACTAAATTGGCTTGACAGAAGAAATTCATCTTCCTAGTTCTACAGTTAAACAAATTTGGGGAGTTGTATGAATAAACTTCTTTAGATAGCCAACTTCCTTATGTGAGAAATGTTCCTTAAAACAAATATAAATCCTGCATGCTTTGCTGTGTTTTCTTCTCAATATTAATAGAAGATGGTCTGATTCTATCCTCTAGGAAATAATTTTTCTTCCTTATATCTTCCCTCAGGCATTTTCTTTTCCTGGCTGAATAATTGTTCCTCTCTCTGTTTTTCACGATTCTAATTTTCTAAACTTTTAATTATCTTTATTGGTTTCCTGAGCATCCTTTGCAAATCCCCCCAAGCCCACCTGGGAGTGATCTAATAACAAAATGCATATGAATATGTATAGATCATCTTCTGTTGCTTGTAAGAAATCAAGCAATTACACAGGCCTTATTTCCTTCAATCACCATCTCCACATAACACAGACATTATAGTCACCAGGTCAATGAAGAAAAGGCACAAAGGGTTTAAACACCTTGGACATTGCTTGCCAGACAGAAGAAAACAGATGCATGAGCAGGAATATGGGCTCAAAAGCAACTAGTTAAATAGTGCAGCGAGACTGGAGGACAGGGACAGAAAACAGGAGCAGGACTCCAAGGGGGTTGGTATGCCATGTGAAAGACTTTTACATTTTATCTATATTAGGCAAAGGATGTCGTATGCAATCTAGTGCAGAATCAGCCTTGTTTAAATGGGAGGTTATTCTACTCACTCTATGGAATGGGACCTGGAGCAGATGGGAGGGTTTTATGCCAATAATCTGTAGGGATACTGGGAATCCCCTGCAATGCACCAGGAAAGAGACAAGGAGTCTCAAACTGAGGCAGAAGCTACACAAATTGAAGCCTTGAGCATACAGTCAGAGGTTATTAATGGAAAGAGGAAGGATAGCCTGTAAAAGAGACTGAAGGTACCCAAGAAACAGGAAGAGAGGATGAAGAGAGTGGCCCTCCAATGCAAATACAACTGTGCTCTGTTTTGAAAATTTATGTTCTCATAAACACTGAAATCTTAACCCCTAAGGTGCTGGTATTAGGAAGTAGAGTTTTGGAATGTGATTAAATTACAGGGTGGCACACTCATGAATGGCATTGGTGCATCTGTAAAGAGGCCTAAGAGAGACCCCTCACCACTTTCACCATATGAAGCCACAGCGAAACGGTGGCTTCTGTGAACCAAACAAAGATGCTCATCAGACCCTGATTCTACACTCTGATCTTGGACTTTCCTGTATCCAGAACTATGAGTTTATGGATGATTCTAATTACACAGTCTACCAGCTACATGGCTTATAGAATATTTTATATTCTACAAGATGGACTAAGAGAGACATCCAACTCCAAGACTGGACAATAGCCACACAAAGGCAGCAAAAAAGCCCCAAGTGGGTATACTGTAGGGCCTCAGGAATGACCTCAGTGGGGATATCTTCAGTAAGAGAGGCAAAAGAAGAAAAACTGCAGTGAGTCAAGAAGTAAATAGTGTAAAATAAAAACTACTCTGTCCAAAGTTTTATAGTGATGAAGGGAAATAAGGTAGTAACTTGAGGGAAATTTAAGAAGCAGAGAAGGAGTTTTGCTTTGGGGGATGTTATATACAGAAGAAAATCAGCAGAATATGAGCAAAGCATCATGACACATTATATATTTATGGTGAAAACACATCATCAATTGGCAAATGAGTAAGCCTGAGCTAAAAATAGAGTGAACCTGGTATTAAATATTCCCATCCTATGAAGTATTAGGCATTAATGTGTGTAGTAAATCTAAGAGACAATTAGGATGCTTAAACAGAATTTATGGTTCTATGCATGCATATATATTTATGTATATTTCTAATCCTCTAGTAGCACTGTTTATAGGGAAAAGAACTGACCAGTACTCTAAATAAAAACAATAAATTTCAATTCTTTTATATGTAAAATCTTTTATATGTAAAACAATACTGTGTATCAATGTTCAATGTATTAGCAGGTAATGGAATGCTAGTGATTTCCGTCTGGCATGTTTATGGGGCATAAAACAACCCATGTTTCTAGTTTTTAGCTTCAGTATTATTTTTAGTACACTTCCATAATATAAAAGGACCTAGCATTTTGTCTGACCCATTATATAAAATGAAAGAATTAAAATGAGTTTTATCACTATCTTTGGAGTCCTGAGATAACCAATTCCTTTGTTGAGAAAGAATCACTCAAATCTTAATACAATTTTAAACACCCCATGAAACCTTTTCCAGTCTGATCTTACTATTCCTCTCCAGTCTATAACTAGCAATTCCATTAATATGTTATCAGATCATCATTCTTAGTGTCTCCACTACTACATGGCTTGCTTAGCTGTCATTGAGCTGTGGCTTCTAGGTCCATTTTAGTCTCCTCGCTTATATCCTATTTGCCTTGATGATCTGTTTCTCATTCTCCTCTTCACCAATAGCATTTGACACAGGAATTCTAATCTTCTTTGCTTTACAGTGCTCTAAATCAGCACTCTGCTCAACTCAGCTGCCCATAAATGCTTCATCTAGAGTATCTTTAATTTTATTAGTGTAGTATATCAGGCTTTCCATATTTAATCTGAAAACAGCTTTGCACTGCTAAACCAAAAGTTTGGTTTAAAAAAACAATTTTAAATCTTTAAATACCCTACTGTACCAATTTTTTTAACAAATCTAAACGATTAAACAGCCACATGCAAATACGTTCACCATCATAAGATAAAGTGTTCACTATATGACTCCCCATTCTGATGATGGGTGATGCGATGATACGGGAATGGTTTATCTCCCGAGGGTGCATGAGTTGTGGGCTTGGTCCCAGTGTGGTGATACTGAGATCTGACAGGACCTTCAAGGGGAGGGTGCCTACTGGAAGGTCATTGGGTTATTGGGGACACTGCCCTTGGAAGGGATTAAGGTAGCTCTTGTGGGATCCTGAATTAGCTCCCAGGATAGAGGGTGGTATAAGAGTAAACATGGCCCCTTCTCATTCTCTGGTTTCCTGTCTCACCATGTGATCTCTCCTTTGTATATATTCCTACAAGATGTCAGCGTTATCAGCAAAAGTCATGAGCTAAATAACCTCTTTTCTTACTAACCACACAGCCTTAGGTATTGTGTCATAATAATGAAAATGGGCTAATGTAGATGAACAAAGTGTAGTGTGAATTCTAATCTGTTCCACCAAGTTTACCGTGACATACCATTTAGAGCATAAAAAGTAAAATATCACTGAGATCTGCAAAACAGTGACAAAAATAGATACTCCTCAGTAGCCAGAAATTTATTTAAGTATTTTGTGCTGAAGGACTTTTAAAAATAAGAAAAATGCTGATCCCAAGAAAAGACTTATTTTGTTAAAATATAATCAGCTGCTGCTCTACTTCAGATCTCTTTAGAAGAGTGGTAGTAACTTCAGGTTGCACATTTTTTTATGATAGCCAAAGGTTGACTTTGCCAACAACCATATAATAACAGCAGATTTCTGAGCAGATGGACAAGAACCAGATGTCAAAGGCAAATTAACACATCATGATATTGCTCAATCCCCTGAACAACTGAAAGACATCCATAAGATGATGGGCTGGCCCTCTGCAACCTGAGGCAGGAGACGTCTACAATAAGAGGAGATCAAGGAATGACACGAGGGAACCACTATCAGGAAGTAAGAGAGGAAAAGCATCTCTATTCATCACACCTTAGGATAAATACCTCTCAGATCCATGTTCAATATTATTTGAAAGAAGTGAATAAGATCCAGTCCTTCCAGCAATTGTAAGACAGACAACAGCTAACAGAGATACTGTTACCAACAGCCCAGCTGTCTATTTCTCAAGAGACTTAGAAATAATAGTACAGAATCTGGCCCCCAGCCTTCAAAACTCAGAAACTTGACTTTGGCAGCAATCTGAGAGGGAAGCCATCTCCTTGGAGATGTACTCAGAGTAGACTTCTGTAAAACACAGAATATAAAGGGCCATATTTAAATGGAGAAGTATAAAAATCACAAGGACCAAAGTCCCCTCATAGTTTCTTGACTAGGACATTCTTTCTTGATAGGTGGGCACATGTAGAAATCCAAATTATAATCAGTAACTGCCTGGTTATCATAAACTTAGGAAAAAGAAGAGGTCAGTTAGATGACTCAGTTCTTTCACACTAACAGAAAATAATGCCCTCTGTCTCTATCTTCTAAGGTTGGGTATTCTGTGCCATTAAAGCAGTGTCACTATCATTCTCTCTGGGCAATGTGCTCAGCCACGTCACACCATCATGGACATCCATTACGGTAAGACCTCCAAAGGGTCAAGGATATTTTCTGTCTTGTTCATCGCTATATCCCACATATAGTGGTCACATCAAATTTCAATTTTTTTGTTTGTATTAATTTTTATTATTTTAATTATAAATCATTATGGAATCCAATACAGTTCAATACCTGTGTAGAGTGTGTAATGATCAAATCAAGTTAGCATCTCTAGCTCCTTAATATTTGTTTAAATTTTTAAGATACAATAATTGTATGTATTTATGATGCACTGGGCAAATTTCAATATGAGCATGCAATGTATACTGATCAAATTAGAGTAATTATCATATTTACCCCTTTATCATTACTTTGGGCTTTGATCATTTGAACAACTCTAATCCAGATATTCAGAAGATGTATAAGTTATTATGAACTACAGTCACTCCACTGTACTGTAGAATTAGAAATTTTTATTTCCATTTAATAGACCACCTATCCCCTTCTTCAACACCTTCTCAACATAAACTTCATGTAACCTTATTTCCCAATCTTAATCACTGAACTTACTTATTTTCCTCAGTGTTTTAAATGAAGAATTGTCAAACAAAAATACAAAAATCTTAAAAATGGCAAACCCAAGAGAGCAAATAAAAATGTTAATGGATGCTAATGGCTCAAGACAGGACTCTTCCTAACTTGATAATGGGAGTTTGTCCAATGTTCCCTGTGCATAGGACAGAGTCACTGGCACATAGTAGAAGCTTAAAGGTTTTTAATTCTATTCCCCCTCTTTTCTCTTTAGTTGAGTGTCATTATACACATACACTTACACACAAGCTTGCAGATGTTCCTCTAATTTGCTGTATTCATTATTTAATAATGAATGAATTTTGAGAAATATCGACATGGATGCCCACAGGATGGATTTTCTTAGAAATGATGGAATTCCTGATGTATTTCATAATAGAAATGGGAAGCATTAAATATTGAACATGAAAGAAAAGATTAAAGTGGATATTCCTATTGATTGATTTATGTTCTTTTATCAACCATCTGGATTTGATCCTTGTGCTAGAGATGTCAAAAGTAATTTTAAAAATACTTTCCCCTAATGCATTTCCCTCATCACTCCTTCTGGGGATTTCTATATAATCAGAAAGCCAGCCAAAATAAAAACTTAGGAGCTATTACTATTAATAAATGCAAGCTCCTGGGTAAAGTGTCAAAACATTTCCAATGAGCCAAACTTTAACCTCTAATTCATTCCACTCACTTCTATCCAATTATCAAATGCATGCCGTTCTATCCAAGGTGCACATTTTTAAAATTTGACATTGACATGCACCACACAGAGATCAGAATTGGGCAGAAGCCCATGACTTACTATGATTTATATTCTGTCATTGGAGCTAATGCATAGTGAATGGTTCAAAATCCTCTTCTCTTTCTCCAGCCCTTTAAATGGAATGAAGCATAGGCGCAATATTAATTTTAAAGTTAACTTACTCTAATTGAATGGCAATGCTTTATTATAGTCGTGTATCAAGCAAGAGCCAAAATACATCATAAGTGACACAGCTAAAGTAGACCCTTCTATGCTTTGCTTTTCATTTTGCTTGATTTTTCATTCATAAGCTTTTCAGATGCCACCCTTACTAGATTAATATACTCTGCTGGTAAATTAACATTACTAAATCTTCCCTTTACTAGCCACAACATTCCTAAATCATGTACAATAACATGCAAATCAGTTCATACTTTTTCAGTGGTATACCACTTATACCACAGAACCTCACAGCTGAAGGAATTTTCAGCAGTTGTCTAGTCTATATACCTTCCTCCAAGAGGAATCAATTCCCTCACCACTTCCACTCTTGATGACCTTGTCCCTTAGATGATTCTGTCTCAGTAAGTTAATGACATGGTTAAAAGATCTATGTAACACTATTCAATGAAAAAAAGATGGTTTTCATTGATATGACTGATTTATAACTTCCTAGAAATTAAAAATAAAAAGGAAACCCATGTCTTTGCATTAAGAAACCGAACGTGACTATTGTCATTGTCTGTCTGATTTTTCGCCATAAACCTTAAAGCTATGCCAAAACAAAAGAATGAGGCTTGTACTAATGCCCTTCAGCCCCCTTTAGCAGGATCATGAACACTGAGATTCTTTTGATATCAATCATGAAAACAGAACAAGAAAATAATATGTGTAAAATTTGTTTTTAAAAAAGTACTATATAAAGTTAAAAAGAACATAAAAGGACATAAAAAGATAATGTTTATAAAAGGAATTGATGAAAACAATAATTAAAAATACCAAAGAGAGAAGAATCTTTGATTTTATATTGTGAGGAGCTGGAAACAAAATTTAACTTGAATAATGTGAAAAATTCCAATGCATTATCCATTCTTTGGAAAAAATACCACTTAGCCTGATCATTTCTAAGAGATCCCATATTCTTATAGACAGAGCACTTTATCACACTAATTTCAAACTTTCATGCCATTTCCCTCTCTCTGAAACACTTTCCCCCTCTAACCACTCCCATTTCTTCCTGATTTCTAGTCATTCTTTTGATTGCAACTTAAACGTCATTGTTTCAAGGGAATTTTCCTGCCCCAAACCCCATTCCAAACTAGGTCATGTCAATTCCTCTTATTATAAATTTTTTTATTTATTAGTACATGCTTGTCATACATACTGGTTCCTTACAATGTTTCTAGCAGCACAATTCCTAACAGCTAACTCTTGGAAACAGGCTGTATGTCCATCATCAGACAAATGGATAAGAAAATGTGGTATTGGAATGCCAGGGAGAAGAGCAAGAAGCCAACAAAAAGCCAAGCCCTCCCTGAGAGTCAGCACCATGCACAGGCTGCTGGGGGGAGAACCAGATGCCTGCCTTTTCCCGTGAGTCAGTGCCATTTGTGGACTGTAGGGAAGGAGAACAAAAAACCAACAAGAAGCCAAGCCTTCCCTGCGAATCAGTGCCATGCACAGGCTATTGGGGGAAGAACCAGAGGCCAGCCCCTCCCAGTGCATGGGCTGGGAGACAAGAAAAGCCAAGGACCCCCGTACCCCCTCCCCCGCAAGCGACTGGCTGATCCAGAGAAACACAGGCTGCAGTGACAGCTACTGAGGTAAAATACAACTTAATGCCTGTAGTGTTTAGGGTTTCACTGACTTTGCAGGTCTAAAGGCGGTAGTTTGATCATCTATTCAGAGGATAACAATACACAATGTGGCATCTTTGGGGGATCTCCTTCTAAAGGTGGTAGCAATTGTTAATTCTCTATTATCTTGTTTTGAAGTCCTGTATCATTTTCATTGTTTCATTTCATTGGGTTTTATTCTGTTTTGTCTTGTTTGATTTTATTATATCCAATGGCATGGCCAGTTGTTGCAAAGATAACAAGATATATTATGGTAGCCATTTTGGATTTACTATTATCTAGTTTTGAAGTCCTTTATTGTGCTCATTGTTTTATTTTTATTAGTTCTATTCTGTTCTGTTTTGTTTGACTTTTATTGTGCCTGAAGTTATGAGCAGCTATTTTGAAGACAACAAGAGGCATTTTGGTAACTATTGTTGATTTCCTATTATTTTATTTTGAAGTCCTAGGATCACTTACACTGTTTTGTTCTGATTGACTTTATTCTACTTTATTTTGTTTGATTTTATTTTCTTTAAACTACAAAAAAATGTGATGTTTATACACAAGAGAGTACTACTCTGTTATAAAGAACAACAAATTTGAATTATTTGTAGGAAGATGGATACACTGTGGAAATATAATGTTAAGTATAATTAAAGAGCAATTCCCCTAATTATAGACTTTCAAAACATTTTGTATTCATCCTTGTTGCAGTTTAGGGAAATTATAATCACTAAAATATTTGGTTCAGAGTATGGTCTATATAATATATATGCTATGTCTGTTTTGGGGTCTATCCTATCAATATCCATTAGTGGAAGAAAGAATATCTAGTCCTTTGTCTCTGTGCACAAATCCTGTAGAAGCTCTTCCACCACCACACACAGTAATATCTGGTTTCTTAGTGCATGGCTGCTTTTGATTGATTTCTTCATTTTTGTTTCTCTAAGTTGGCTTCACCAATGACTAGTCCCCTAGCAGTCTCACTACCACGCATTTGACAAGAGATGATGGCATTGTCATGCCTCTGGGTGTTCTCTGAAATGTAATAAAAGTAATTTCATCCACAGAAGCCAGCATTTAAGCACTTTCTCTTCTGCCTCTTCGGCAAAGTGTGATCTCACTGCATATCACTCAGGAATGCCTCCTGTTCTAGGTTTCAAGCTCCACTTAGTACTTGGACTGCTGTGCTGAGCTCATCTGATCATTGCTTTGCTTTTTGAAAGCAACACTCTGTCAGAAAGTGTGAGTGAAAAACATACTTCAAGAAATTCTATGACCTTATCAACTTGTGAAGAGTCTAGAATATAAAAAATGCTGATACAAAGTTGCATATTTCATCCCACACAGTGGTAAGAGAATGACTTATTTCTATATTTAGTTCCATGTTACTTTATTATACAGAAAAGTAGTTGGCAGATATCGGATTCTCAATGATCAGCATAACTGTTCTTTTATACCATGAAACATGCTCTTTCATATTCCAAGATGAGGCATCTGAATGAAACATCTTTTTGTCACTTATTATAGCTATACTTTTGCCCCCTCAGTTCTACAAGTCTTATAATTAATCCTCCCCAGCCCTATGAGTGGCATCAGAAAATGTGCAAGGTGTATTTGCAAAGAACAGCTAACATATCCAAAATATGACTGGACTACATTTATCAGACTTTTTTTTTCAGGCTAACAGGAAAATAAACTGGAAACATGCAATTTTCAATTGTTTCTGTTTTTATACCCAAGTTTCTCTTAAATAAAGATGAGATCTACACTACTGTTCTTTCCGAAGCCTTGAATTTTTAAATGAATGCAAAGTTGATTGTACTCTGCCCTCTATTGTGCTTACTGATTGTGCAACGTTGAGAACAAAAATATCTCCCTGTCTGACCTTCATATCAATCAGTGGACACTGTCAAGCCTGAAATTTTATTGTACCTTCCTTAGTGGCATGCTGTAAATAGAAACATGATTGTTATAAATTGTTCTTTGAAGTTTGACATTGTATAAATTACACTGTGTACTCTATTTTATTAAATGGTAAAACTCAGCGGGCTTTCTATCAGGAGGCCAACCTACAGTACTTTGTTCTCCTAAGAAATGAGACTTATGTTGGCAGGCTAAGCAAGAGGCCTCATCATAACCATCCTGCCAGGAAATAAGTCATAAAGTCTTTTTTCCTAGGATACACCTTAAGCCATTTAACCTGAGCTGTTTAATATATTTCTTAACATACAGAGGCCATACATGCTATCTCAGCATGAGCTTATGCCTGCACTCAGAAAAAAAAAAAGTCAGACATTAGTACATAAATAAAAATGACAATGGGAAGGAAGTAAAGAGGGAATCAAGTGCTTTTTTTGTCTTTTAAAGGTATTTAAGTTGATCACAAGTATCTGAATGTCTGAACATATCATTTTTAATACACTAGAATTGATGTGTGGAATATAAACAGCAATAAACTAGTCCTCATGAAGATTAGAGCCTCATTGTGCAACTACTGGGTAAACACATGAATAAAATAAAAAAAGATATTGTAGGGCAAGTATTGCTAATTACAATTATATTAATAATATGCTGCATGGGTAACTAGCTAATCACAGAAGACATACTAGAACAAGAGTTAGCAAGCTATGACACTTTGTAAGTAATTATTACAAATTATTTGTGGTTACAGGGGTACTTTTGTTCACGAACTTAATTGTTTCTATGATTCTGGTCACAAATGAAAATGGATGAGAACTGAAACAAATTCAAATTTAAAGATTAGGTTCATTGTTGACCTTGTAGGGAAATTTGCTTCAGTTCTGATCCAATTCTATTTGTGACCAGAATCATGGAAAGAATTAAGTTTGTAAACCTAGATGCCATTGTAATTATACTGGAACATGACTGCTTTTGTTCTATACAACAGCAGAACTGAGTGGTGGCAAAAGGAACCTATGTCCCACCAACCTAAAATATTTACTATCTTTACAGAAGAAATTTGCCATCCTCTACTTAAAAAGATTAGAGGAAGAAAAAGATTACTTTGTACTGGCCTAGTAAAGAAATGCTTGAAGAACAGGTACAAACCAGTGAAGAAAGGGAATGAGGGAAGAACACTGTGACCATTAATTGTGATTTGTCACCTTGACTGGAGTATATATATATATGTAGATCAGTGAACTGAGGGTGAAGTCCCACCTCAGTTGTGAGTGGCACCAACCAGCAGGCTTGTAGCCTGGATGGTATAGAAACTGGAAAGAAGAAGGAAGTGTGCCCATCTGGAAGAGCCCCACCCTCCTTGAGCAGGTGCATCCTTTGCTGTCATTGCCTTTGGACATTAGTCTCCACATCTCCAGTTTCTTCAGCCTTCCAAAGTAGACTTGCACTTGCAACTCTCCACTGAGCTTCCAGGCCTACAACCTTGGACTGGTGCTTCTCCCTTGATCCCTCTTGTTCTGTGACTTCTATCTTCTTGATCTGAGCAGCTACTCAATCACCTAGCTCTTCTACGAGAAGATCAACATTGTCGAGTTTCTTGCTTTTCCCTGTAAAGCTACCTAGTAACCCCCTTGCATAACTATACATATATTTTCCATCAGTTCTGTTCTTCTAGAGAATTCTAACTGATTTAAACACTGCCAGTTGGAAGAACCACATGAACCAAAGCACAGAGGTGGGAATCTATGGAGTATGATGATACATAAGCCAAGCTTCAGGTGGTGGGGTTCATTTTGGGGAAGGGCAGAGTGAGGGGAGTAGGTAGTTTTGAGTTTGACACAAGACTGATCTAACGCACCTAATGCCAAATGAAGAAATGAGAACTTTCTCTCTGTGTCTAGTCACCACAGAAGAGTTTTGGGGCAGCGTTGGTTTTGTTTCAGGAGGCAGGTAAAACAGTGAAATACATAGTTTAGAAAATATTATCAATTTTTATTTCAATAAAGCAGTCGTTTTATCCAACTAGATCAGTTTACTGCAGAGCAAAGATTATCAAAGGATTTTTATACCATCTCTATAAATCTAGCTTTCTTTTTTATTAACTTCAAAGAACATTTAACATTGTTATTTATAGTTTCCTGTCCAGCACACACTAGTGTCCCTTATATCTGTGATCCATATTTTCTTCACGTTTAATACTTGAAGAATCAAAGCCTTGAGCAGCAACAGGGAACAAGAATGGTCTTTGACCCTGTCCCTTTTGATATACAGGGCATCCAGGGGCTGTCATTTTGATATGCCCAAAGGTTAAAGCTTAAAGACAGGATAGAAAGTACAGTCCTACAAAGAGCTAAATATACCAGGGCCAGCTCCCAGCCAAATGGTTTTTGATATTCTTACTCCTGGCTGTTGGCTATTCCAGTCTACCTGGGGGCAACAGCTCAGCTTAGGAAAAGCTTGGCAAGTCTGTGCAAATGAGTATGACAACAGTCATATGGCCCATTTGCAAACTATCTGAGCCAACAAGGCCCCTCCAAAGAGTCTGGGTAAATTCCATGTAGAATTATAGGTTCCATAATAGTTATATTCTCAGAACACCCCAGGATTCTTCTGAGAAAGATTGGGTTTTTTTATTATTTTAAAGAGAATAAAACAAACAAAACAGAACAGAACAGAGTTAAACACAACAAAGCATATCAGAACAGAACACTGCAAGCAATACAGGTCTTCAAAACATAATGATAGGAGATTAACAATGGCTACCCTAGTGTCTCTTGTTTTCTTTGAAATGGTTGTTCATACATTCACACACCATAAACTCAAACAAAACAAAATAATATAAAACCAGATAAAACAAAAGAGTGAAAGCATTATAGACCTCCAAATCAGACAATAAGAAATCAACAATGGCTACCTTAATGTCCTTTGTTTTCTTCAAAAAGAAAAAGACTCCTTGAATCTTCAGATTACCCTGGAGACAAATTCACCTCTCAGGGTCACCCACCACCAGATTAGACATCATAATATTTGTCAAAAAATTAGTCATTAGCGGGTCTGTAGACAGGGAACTAGGGGCTAATGAAAAAGCAGAGAAGATGTGATTTTTATTTTTCCTTTACTTTCTTAATCATTAGCAGTTGATAAAACCCACACAAGCTTGTAGTTTCAAAATCTAGCTCAAAAAACTGTAACATCCTCCAAGCATGTTGATTCAATCCAGGGCCTGGACAAAGTCCAAATAATGGATGGGGAGTTAGAAAAACCTCAATGTCTCCTAACAAATGAAACTAAAGCCATCCACCTACAGAGTAAACTAGGACCTAATAGGTCAACACAGCCTGTTTTGCTTGTAAAAAAACAATGACCTTAGACAAGGAAAGGATATTCCTTGAAAGACCCAGTTAATCATATAAATGTAACCTGAGACCCCATTCAGATTACTACCATTTTGACTTTGCCACCTTCATGCTTGAATCTCTCTTTCTCTCTCTCTCTCAAAATCTATCACTTTGCAATAAATTCAACCTGTATTCTATACAATGGCCTATGTGTCTAGTCTGAAATCTTATGTCAAAACAAGCAACAGAGGTATGCTGTGGGTTCTTCCCGGGGTTAGGACCTCATGGTGTTAGGAACCAGCTTCCCAGTAACAACAGGAACACTCCAAATTTAAATGGAGGTTTAGTGCTAATTCAAATAAACCTCAGGCTCCAGAGGCTGTAATGGAACCAGATTCAACTCATTCATGCTAGTTTTTTGGAGAATGTTTAGGTTAATGGAAAAATCACAAGCTCTGAAATTAAATTTGAGTTTAATTTTACCAGTGGACGCCCCCTAAGCCAATCATTTAATTTCTCTGAACATGTTTTTCCTACATGTAAATAATATAACCATAACCTCTCAGGATTACCAGGAGAATCAAAGAGAAAATGTTTGTAAAATCACCCTGAAACTTCAAGTTACTCTACAACCATTATTTTATGACCACTTCATGTTTTTTATACATCAGTTTCTAAAGCATTGGAGAGGTCCTAAAGACACTAAGACCTTTTCATTTATGCAACAACCAAGCTATTTTTTACAACAAAACTAAGCTGTTATTCAACTTTTCTTCTCTGTCCCAAGTTACATGGGAGTTTTTCAGAGAGGCTAAGTGGTTTATGATGTCGTGACTTTATCAGCTGATGGAATGGTATGCTCGTTTAATTTCACACTTTTGCAGAATTTTCTCAAGTCAATTTCTAGGGTCCTCAATAAACTTTAAGTGTATAAAGGAGTTGCAATATAAAAAAAAAATTAGGACTACTCTTTTATAAATTTAGAGCTCCTGCCAGGTGTGGTAGTGAGTGCCTATAAACCCAGCATGTAGGAGCAGAAAGACTCAAGACTTTAAAGTCAGCCTGGGCTACAAAGTGAGCTCAAGGCCAGCAAGACCATCTCTCAAAAAACCAAATGAATAGAATAGAATAGAATAGAATAGAATAGAATAGAATAAGGTTAGTGCTCCTTAAACATACTTTTAAGCAAAAAAAAGCCCATCTTATATGCTCCTCTGATTAATATGTGTATAGACTAGCGAAAGTAAAATTTCTAGTCAAAGTACACAATTTGTAAACTTTTCAATTTAAAAATAACAAGACAAAATGAATAGCGCTGCAATTCTGCTATATCAACTAAGGTACATGTGGAGTATTTTTTATGCAGTTCAGATGTTGTTCTAAGGTGCACACTAGGAAAGCCCAACACATTTCTTGCTCAAGAAACCTTGAAACAATCAGTAAACCAAAAAGTATTGTATCGGGCAATATGATACACTGGCTAAAACTCTGAGCTACTTTATTTTATACAATTAATTATAATTGGGTACAGTTGCAACTAAATGGTCTAATTGTATGGAACAGACAAAAGGTAAGACGCTAGGACAGAAATAATTACAGTCACAGTGGACAGAGTCTCCCTTATCCTTGGTTTCAATTTCTGTAGTGTTAGCTACCTAACACCATAGAAGTTCAAAAATACCAGTGGGAAACTTTAGCAATAAAGAAATGATTAAGTTTCACATTGCCCTTCTGTGAAGCACAGCATAATTAAAAATCTCACAACAGAAAACCATGCCTTCCCATGAGCCAGGGGGAATGACCAGTCGCCATGAGGAATGAAAAGAGAATCAAGAAGCCAAAACACACCTTCTCATGAGCCAGCCAGTGCATGGGCTGGGAGACAAGAAGAACAACCACCACCACGCCATCACCCCACCCCAGTAATCAATGGACTGATTCGGAGGAAGTCAAGCTGAGATGATAGCAACTGAAGTAAAAAAAAAAAAATCATTTAATACTTGTGTTGCTTGATTGACTTTGCAAGCCTAAATCTGGTAGTCTAAGTATCTATTTGGAGGGTAACAATATGTATTATAGCAACTGTGGGGGATTTCCTTCGGTTTTGTTTTTGAAATCCAATGTTTTGCTCTGTTTTACTGTTTTTATTCCTGCATCTGGTAACCTGAGCAACTATTTTGACGCTAACAATATGCAACATAACAACCATCGTTAAATTCCTATCATCTTGTGTGGAAAACTTATATAGCTATTGTTTTTTGTTGTTGCTGTCATTGTGCTTTAGTTGTTGGGTTTTTTTTGCTTGTTTGTTTGTTTGTTTGCTTCTTGATTTTTCTGGTTTTTCTTTTTTCACTTTAAAATAAATAAATAAATAAATATCTCACAACATACCACTGTACTTCACCTGGCAGATGACTCATTCCTTGTTCAGTAAGTCCATGCATATATGTTACCTGATTTTAGCAGCTGGGATACAAAAAGATTAATCAGTCACGCAACTTCTATCATAGTTCTATTGTTAGGATTATCTTGTTACCATAAACTAAACTTTATGATAGGTGTGTTTGTATAAAGAAAAAACAGTATATGTAGGTTTCATTATGATTTAAGGTTTCAGGCATCCCCTGGATGATTTGGAAAAGGACTGCTGTATGAGACAAAAATCATCATAGTTTTCTTCTAGGTTCTGCAATCAGTATATTTATAAAGCATAATAATATAAACAATGCTAATTTAATTAAAGTAGGAAAAAAATATCCTCAAGAAACAAGACTCAGGGAATTAACCCTGGTTGTGGTAATGTAAGTCATAAGTGTTGTTTGGTCTCATATTATCTCCATGCATTACATTGCTAAAAGTGAAAAATATTTTTAAATTTTGAACTTCAGTATTTGGTTTGATAGTGAAAGAATCTACCAGCACCTCAAATATATAGCACAATTGCTTATAAATGATCCTCAACAATTTGAATCTCTGCTTTCTCCAGATTTTTATTTGGGATTTGTGCCAGAAGCAGAGAAAGTCAAGTGGGTCTGGGTCTGAATACACATGGAGTTAAAGTCAGCTTACAGTACTAATGCAGCTCTCAAAAGGTGAGCAGGACAAATAGGATGCAGGCAGGAATGAAGAAAGGGAAGCAACATCCAAGCATCCCTGAGCCAAAGCATTTTAAACATTCACTGTCCTACTGAAATAGAAACAACAGCAGAGACTAGCATCATTTTCCTTTCTTAAGTTTTCTGGATCACTCCACTTGTTAAAACTGTTTTTAGTAAAGTGTCCTTAGATGGTTTATGGTGGGAAACCTTTGGTAAAGAAAATCATTCAATTTAAATCTCTCTCTCTCTGTCTGTCTCTCTGTGTCTGTGTCTGTCTGTCTGTCTGTCTGTCTCTCTATCTCTCTCTCCAAGCTGTGATTTCAGAAGACACTGCTTTAAATAAAAGGTTTCCTTTACTTCTTCTTTTTCCTCTCGCTAGAAAAGTTATCTGTAAAAAGGGGACCGAAGGGACAGTATTTTTATACACTTTACACATTTCTTAATTGTAATGTTCATGAATGATTGGGAATTGAGACAAGGAAAAACATTTTTCTCTTCCAGGGGAAAAATGAATTTATATAATTTCAAAGGAATACAGATTTAATGATGCAAGAAACAAGGGCTAAAAACAGTAACTAGTGAGAAAACACCATTTCACTAACCCTGAACATATCTTTCTCAGTCTATTTTCTCTGTTACTATAAATATATTCTCAAATCCTTTTAGTAGGGAGCTGAAGGTGATATGCTCTTGAATGCATGCCCCAGTCAAGCCCCCAATGATAATTTGGTGATCAGGGACCAGGCAAAGTGGTTAACCCAGGGTCTCCAGAACTATGAACCACTTTGAAATGACCATGGCTTCAGAATTATGATT
Source organism: Cuniculus paca (assembly GCA_004365215.1). NCBI lineage: Eukaryota > Metazoa > Chordata > Mammalia > Rodentia > Cuniculidae > Cuniculus > Cuniculus paca. The sequence goes on from RJWT010000340.1 coordinate 22,558, forward strand.
CTTACTTAAAGGTCAATGCATACATTGTATGTTTCTACTGTGTAACTTTCTTTACATTTTTATTTAATTTTTTAAACAATTCTTAAACCTATAGTAATGCTATAAAGTTGCCCCAGTGATTACTTACTAATTTAATCAAAACAATATTTATCAAGCACTTATTAGGCATGTAAAGCACTTGCCTACACAATATGGTAGATAAATTAGAAAAGACTCTGTCAAATTAGCTTCAGCTAATTATGGAAATAAAACAATTACATTAGCCCTCCAAAATGCATGGTGTCCTTCATTCAAAATAAAGGTTTAATAAGACGGCCCTTGTGAATTAATAGCAAGACATGATCATGCCAGATTTGTTGAGATTTCTAACAATATGAAAACATCATTGTCTACGCTAATAGCATTTAGTTAACATTTACCATATATTAGGCAGGCACGGCTTAATCCTCACACCAATACTAGTTGTATGTGCTTTTCAGTTCTGCTTGTTTTAGATGATGCAGAGAAGCAGAGGCTCACTGGGAAGTCCCTCCCTGTAAAGTTCCTTACTTTTCAGGAACTGGATTTAAAGCAAATTTTCACCCCACCCAAGGTACACCGGTTTACACATCTGTGAAACTAGCAGAATAGAGAGCTCTTTTATACAGGCAGCAACATCTGGCAGGAAATCCAACATGGTCATTGTTATGCCACTGTAAACATGAAGTCCAGGAGTAAATTAGGCTCAGTGAGGGAGCCTGAGATCCAGAGAGAAGCACTAAAAAGGACAAGCCTTGGGAATTTAAGGCATCTCACCAGGCAGAGAAGAGGAATTAAATAATTATCTCCTAACAGTAACATTTCAGATACAGATAAAAAAGGAAAGACGCCTAACCTGGAAAACTGTAAATAATAGAATTGCCCTCTAAATAATAACTTCCCTCCTACAGCTGAACTATCACTCTAGGACACAATCCAAGTATAAAATTATATTTTAGATAATTATAATTATGGTAGTAATACTTACGTACTTTTTATATTGATAAGCTATACCAACAATGGCATAATGAGATACTTCTGGGAATGGCTTTTAAAAAAATGTCAGCAATACTTTAAGTAGTTACCATATTGAACTTTTTAATTCCATTAATATTGGAAAGATTTCCAAAGTGCAAGTGTAATATAAATGATGATTAAATTATATAAAAATGTCAAAGCCAAGTTTAGTACTCAGCATGTCCCATTAATTCATTAGAATCCCAAGGCCTTAGGACAAAGGATCATTCTTAATTCCAGGCTTAAAAAACATAAATATATTTCTAAATATATACATACAGCTTTAGTTACTTTTTCTTGTTGCTGAGACAAAACATCCAACACACAAAGTTAAGGAAGGAAGGGTTTATTTCAGCTCACAGTTTGTAGAGGTTTCAGTCCATAATTGGCTGGCTCCAAGGCAGGGTGGCATGACAGACAGCATCCCACAGGAAAAACCATTCATTGCATAGAAGGGCAGGAAAAAGGCAACAGGAGGCCAGCAAAAACAACAGTAGAAGCAGCAGCCTGCCTCTCTGTTTCATTCTTTCAAGGCTACCTGCCTTTGGGTGGTGTCATTCACAGCCAGAGTGGGTCTTCCCTAATCCCAGCATCATACTCCCTAAATCCAGCCACCTCAAGAGGCCCATCTATGCCCTATGACCACATGAGGCTTTGGAGGGACATCTAGATATAATATAATATAATATAATATAATATAATATAATATATTATAATATAATATATATAAATAACTTGGAACACAATGTATAACCAAAGTTGGGCATTATTTGTTACAAGTTATTTTAAACAAATAAAACTTACTGCCTTAGAGAATTTTCATATTATGAAACTCTGTTAGGTTCAAAATATTTTGTGGGGTTTTTTTGTTTTTTGGGTTTTTTGGTATTTAAAGATAAGTTTATTCAAGAAAATGGGTTCAATATGAATCAACAGGAAAAATACAACCCAGTAGGGAGAGGAAAAATAGGCAAAACACATGACAGAACAAAAAGCATTTCACAATAAATAAATAAATAATAGCAATAAAATAGTAAAAGTTGCTCTCTCTCAGTGGTGAACAGGGAAATGGAAATTAAGACATCATTGAAATGATTTTACACCAGTAGATTGACACAAAGTAAGAAATCTGACAATAATAAATGTTAGTGAGGATGTGGATCAGACAGAACACTTCCAGGGATACTATAAATTTTTATAAGTATTTATGAAAACAATTTGTCATTATTTAGTACATTGAACATTTGGGTAAACAAAGATCTTGTGATTCTACTCTTCATTATATTCCTTAAACAAACATTTGCACATGTTTAGCAGAATATGTTTACACTAACATTCATAGCAGTATGGTATAAAAGGCAAGTAAAGAAACTATTCTCTTCCAACAATAGAATAATGGATAATCTGTGACATATTCATACAATGAGATATTTTCCTACCAGGAAAATAAATGAAGTAAAGTTATAAGATTAGAGATAGAAAAACAAATTACAAGAAGTTCAAACAAGCAAAATTAAGCAACAAGCTTTTGATTAAAAATACATATTATATATACATATAGCATAACCCTTTTAAAATAAAGCTATGAGAAAAATTAAAAACAAAATTCAAAATAATCACTATCTCAGAAGTGAAGCAGGGTTCTCAATGATTGGGGCAGCAGTATTCCTTATATTTTTGAGCTTTGTAAAATGTTTACAAGTTGCTTGAAGTATTTTATACAGTCACATGTCACGTAATGACAGGGATATGTTCTGAGATACACGATGTGCACTTTGCACCCAGGTTATGAGGCCACCATCATATACACAGTCTCTCATTGAACAAAATGTCACCTGGTTCAAGACTATATTTATAAATTTCAATGTCTTTAATGATTTCTATGTAAAATCATGTCACATAATTTTTATAGTTGTAATTATTTCCAAATTTTCTCCTTTACTTCCTAGAAAGTATAACATATTATCCTCGACTGTATTCCATTCATCATTGTGCTTTTAAAAACTATAAATTCCAGCATTCTGGGAAGCTGAGGCAGGAGGATGAGAAGTTTGAGCCCAGACTGGGCAACTTAGTGACTTAGCAAGACACCATCTCAATATAAAAATTACAATAAGATTGGGGTTGTAAATTCCCAATACAATATTTTTAAAAATTCTATAAGAAGGCACTGAAAATACAGCTCAGTGGTAAAGCTATAAATCTAGTACAAGCAAGGCCCTGAGTTTGATCCCTAACAACACAAAGCAAACAAAACCAGAAAGAAAACTATAAGAAGAAGAAAAAAAAATGACATTTGTTTCTTTACAAGAAAAATATTGAAGAATAACTCTGTAGGTGATAGATTAAGTTGGAATAGAAAATCTGGGGGAAATAGTAGCTATAGAACCAATAGATACAACTTCTTTCACATACAACTTTCTTTTCATCAAATTTTCTATGTTATCCCCTGATTAGGAATAACATGGGTACAACTTTGTTTTATAATAAACACTGCAGTTAAAGATTATCACGTCATGCTAATAGAATTCTATTTATTTTACAGAGGAACAATCTAGTACTTTTGTTGAAATCTTATATCCTAATTTCATAGCTTAAATTCTAATTAAAATTAAACAATATTTTAATATGGTTTATCTGGGTACATTTTTCTGATGTACCTATCTGATGTAAATGGTTTTAAAAGTTTCTCATGTTAAGACTCTCTGACCCCTATCTTGATGATTCTGGCTCTGGCTCTGAAATGGTATACTGTAAATGTGACATCAAATTATGCTAATGGGTGGGTTGTGCCCCAGCCAGCCATGTGGGTCCCTGAGGATCTGAGCTCTACCCAGCCAAGCATCCTGGTACAATCTATCAGAGGAGCACCCTGGCTAACCATGCAGGTCCTGGAGGTACCGAGCCCCACCCAGCCCAGCCCAGAGCCCCAGAGCCATCAATTGGGGATCACTCTGGCTAGCTACATGGTTCAAGGAAATTTTGAGCTCTACCCAGCCCAGTGTAAGGCCCTGGCACCATACTTTGAGGGTGTGCCCTCGCTAGCCACATGGGTCCCAAAGGATCTGAGCCCTGCCCAGCACAGCACCCCAGCACAGTCCATTGAGGGAGAGCCCCAGCCACTCATGTGAGTCCCAAAGGTTCCAAGCTCTGCCCAGCCCAGCACAAGGCCCCGGCATCATATTTTGGGGGTACACCTAGGCTGTCTGCATGGGTCTTGGAGAATCAGAGCTTTGCCCAACCCAGTGCAACACTTCAGCAACATCCATCAGGGGAGCACTCTGGCTAGTCACATAGGTCTTGGAGGAGCCAAGCTCCACACAGCCGAGAGCAACACTCAGGCACCATCTCTGAGGGTCCTCAAGACAAAACACAAGTAAGTAAGAGCTCCACACAGAGATCCTCCACCATCAAGGGGGAGTCCCAGTGAGCTGAGTGAGGGCAGAAATGCTGCCCATCATTTTTCTGTCACCTCAGGAACCTCAGATCAGAAGAACCCAGATGCCTGACCCATCTCTTTACACTGCGGGACAGTAAGTCAGCATGATAAATGCCATTGGCTTAAGCAGGTCATCTGGAGGAACTTAGAGAAATGACAAAATGAAGGAGCAAAATGCAAGATCAGAACTCTAGCCCACCAACAACAAGTCCAGGAGACATTTACATTGATGAAATCGGAAATCACACAATGGAAATTTCTGAAATGATAGTAACTGAAGTAAAGAAACAATTCCATGAGGCTATAGAGGAAATCAGATCACATATAATCTCTCAGGTAAAAAAGAAATGACAAATATTATGAAAGACAAGTTAAGTATATTCAAATAAGACATAGATTAAAAAAATAGAGGAACATAAGATAATGATAGAAACCTTGAATGAACAATATAGGAAAGAATTAGAATGCATGAAACAAATACAAAGAGATATTCAGGAAATTAAAAATTCCATTAAAACCTGGCAAAATTGCTTGAATGAAGTTGAAGGTGCAATCTCAGACCTTGAAGACAGGATGGAAGCTAATGATCACAAAAGGCAAGATCTCTTAAAAATAACAAGGAACCAGGAAACAACAATTCAACAGCTATAAAATGATGCAAAGAAAAACAATAGTGGATAGGTGTCAACAAAAAAGCAGGAGTCTTTTTCAAATGACATAAAAAACCTATTTGCAGAAATAAGAGCAGAAAATTTTCCAAGGATTGGAAAAGAATCTGACACACAGATAAGTGAGGCATACAAAACTCCAATTAGCCATAACCAAAATAAATCTACACCCAGACATATAATAATTAAAATCTCAGAAATTCCGCACAAGAACAGAATACTAAAAGCTGTCAGAGAAAAGACACAGATCACCTATGAAAGGAAGCCCATCAGAATCATGACAAACTTCTCAACACAAACCACCAAGTCTGGAAGAGCTTGAAGTGAAGTATTTCAAGTCCTGAAAGAAAACATCTCCCAACCCAGATTGATATACCCTGAAAAACTATCTTTCAAAATTAATGGAGAAATAAAACGCTTCCATGGCAAAGAATAACTGAAGAAATTTGTGATGACCAAATCAATCCTACAAAGAGTACAGAAGGATATTCTAGACAGAGATAAAAATGATGACAATTTCAAGAACAACAACAGAAAGAAACCACTGGACAGGGCAAGCAATTAAACATAGGTGAAAAGCAGTGAACCAACAGCAAGAAAATATCACTATAAAGGTAATACATACCAATTATAACCATCAACATAAATGGCCACAATTTACCAGACAAAAGAAACAGACTGGTAGAATGGATCAAGAAACAAGATCCAACAATGTGTTATATACAAGAAACACATTTAACTTGAAAAGAAATTCAAAGACTGAAAGTGAAAGGATGGAAAACAATATTCCATGCAATAGGAATGCCCCCCAAAAAGAGGGATAGTTATTCTATTTGCAGACAATGTGAAAAAGGCCAAGTCTTATTGAATTCTACAAGAAATTTACAGATTTAACACCAATACCCCTCAAACTCTTTAATGAAATTGAAAGGGAAGCACTTCTCTCTAACTCAGGTTCCTGGAGGCAAGTATTACCATGATACCAAAACCAGAGAAAGCCAACCAAAAAAGACAACTACAGGTCAATCTCCCTAATGAACATAGATGCAAAAATCCTCAGTAAAATGCATTCAAACAGAATGCAGCAAATCATCAGGAAGATTATAAACCATGGCCAAGAGGGATTCATCTCAGGAATGCAGGGATGGTTCGACATACGCAAATCAATAAACATAATACACCATATCAATAGAGCCAAAGACAAAAATCACAAAATGATCTGAATAGATGCAAACATAGCTTTTGATAAATATGTATGCAATAAATATGGCAGCACTCAACTACATAAGACCATTGATAAAGCCCAACATTCATTTATGATAAAACCCTAAACAAAATCAGAATGGAGAGTCTTTACTGCAATCTTATAAAAGTCATCTATGACAAACCAATAGCCAGCATCATACTAAATGGACAAAACCTAAAAGCTTTCACTCTAAAATCAGGAACAAGACAAGGATGTCTACTATCACTGCTCCTATTCAATATAGTTCTAGAAACGTTAGCCAGAACAATTAGAAAAGAGAGAAATAAAAGGAGTAAGATAGGAAAGGAACAAGTTAAATTATCATTATTTGCAGATGATATGTTATATAGAAAACTCAAAAAAAATCCATCAACAGACTTCTAGACTTAATAAACAAATTCAGAAGTGTAGGTGGGTACAAAATTAACACTCAAATCTCAATAGCATTCCTGTACACAAACAACAAACTCACTGAGAAAGAAATTAGGGAAACCACACCCTTTAGAGTAACATCCAAAAAAATTAAATACTTAGCAATCAATCTAACAAAGGAAGTAAAAGATTTATACATTGAAAATTACAGTACTCTGAAAAAAGAAATAGAAGAGGAATTCAGAAAATGGAAAAGATATCCTTTGCTAATGGATAGGAAGAACGAACATCATGAAAATGGATACTCTCAAAACTGTTAGATTTAATGCAATCCTGATCAAAATACCACTAGCATACCTCACACTGATAAAAACACTGTGGAAACCAGTGTAGATTCCCTAAAAAACTAGGATTACAGTTTCCATTCTACCCACTATTCCCATTCTCAGTATTTTCCTATAAGAATTGAAAATATCATACCACAGTGATGTATGTGTACCCATGTTTATAGCTGTACAATTTGTAATAGCCAGATCTTAGAAATAACCCAAATGCCCATCAACTGAGGAACGGTTAAAAAATATTTGGTATTTTTATTCAACGGAGTACTACTCAGCTATAAAGAAGGATTAATTAGAGGTTTTTATAGGTAAATAGATGTGACTAGAAACCATACTCGTAAGTGAAATAAGTAAGACTCACATGTGTAAACACCGTACTGACTCATTGGTTCAAGAAATTGAAAGTAAATAAGATCCAAAAGTTACAATAGATATAGTGAAAGGGAAAGAAACTGCTCAAACAGAAATCGAATTGTTTGATCAATTTCACATGCCTATATCTGGTAACCTATAACAACCACTGTTAAATTCTAATCATCTTGTTTTGAAATCCTGTGTCACTATATTTCTGTTGTTGTTGCTGCTGTTGTCATTTGGTTTTGTTGTGGTTTTTTTTGTTTATTTGTTTGATTGCTTTTTATTTTTCTGTGCCTTTTTCCCTTTTAAATAAAAAATATGCCAATGTAATTTTATTAATGGAATTGTGGGACTTCATAGCTCTAATTTACAATGTTTCCAGAAAAAACAAACTGTTTGATGACATTAGAGATTTATTTGTTTACTCACTTAGTTAGAAGTTTTACTTCTTGAAATTACTCAACTCAAAAGATGTCCTAAGAATCATTAATGTTAAAAATAATTAGAAGCAATAATCGTGGAAGCTAAAAATTCAGAATTTAAGGGTATACCAGAAGAAAAGCAGAAATTTACAGCAGAAATGTGAGATTTATTTTCCATAGCAAACTAATTATTGATTTTCTACAAATCAGTTTCTTTATGTGTAAGTGATGATTACAGATCACAGCAGCTTCTGTCCCTCTGTGTGAATAATCTTAGAGACGTACATATATTTTAATACTGTGTGGCACGGAGCAGCCATAAAAAATGAAATGGGAACACAAAAAGCTAGAACACCACTCATCTAATTAGGATCACATTTAGCTGAGTTAAATCAGGCACAATTACAGTTTGTGATTCCACAAATGCATTATTTTCAAAATTATGGCAATTGATTATCTCAGGGATATGACAACTATTCTAAATTAAATGTCTTCAAAATTACAGTTTAAACTAAATTAGAAGAAAAAAATACACAAAGATATTTATTGGGGACCTACTATATGCCATGCCGATGAAAAAATAACACTATGGTCTAATGAAACCTGTTATGATTATGTGGTCATAATGCCAGTACTGAATATATAAAATCTAGTGTAACTATAAAAACCACATATTTTTTCATTATAAAATCATCTCTTATAAGAAATTAATATTTAGGACAGGAGTTGAACTTACAGAATTTTTTTCTGTAATGGGCAAGATAAATATTTTAGGCTTTGTTTCTGTTGCAACAAATCTATTCTCTCACTGTATTCCCAAAGCAGTTATATATATAGCAATATTTAACAGACAATATCCCAGCACTTGGGAGGCTGAGACAGGAAGATCACCATGAGTTCAAGGCCAGCCTGGGCAACATAAGTGAGTTCAAAGCCAGCCTGCTCTACATAGTGAGACCCTGTATTAAAAAACAATCAAATCTTAACAGACAATATATCAGAAAAATACATAAATGAATATGGTTGTGTTTCTATAAAACTTTATCTGCACTTTGATATCTAAATGTTATACAATTTTTGTGGGTCATGAGATACTATTTTTCCTTTGTTATTTTTGAGTCATTTAAAAATGGGAAAGTCATTCACAGTTCATGGGCCATACCAAAACAGACGAGAAGGAAAATTTTCCGAATTATAATTTGGCAATCAGTCCTGACTTAGAAAATAAAATATAAAAGTACATTACATGAAAAAAAAGAATTTAGTGTTTCTCATGAAATTTCAGGTTCTAAAATGGCACTTAGACAGAACTACCAAGCCTCCATATACTTAGAGAAAGACCCTGAATGCTTTTGATTTGAATTTTATTTTAAATAGTGTATCTTTGAGGACGAGGAAGTTTACAGTTTACTTCCTTTCTGTCTCATAAAATCTTATAGTGAGTTTATAAGATCTGCTATGCAAAGTATCTTCATCTATTTTGATGCATGCAAAACAAACATATACAGTAGCCCTTCCTTATTCACGGAAAAATTTTCCCAGATCTCCAGAGGATGACTGAAACTGAACACAGTACTGAACCCTATGTATGCTCTGGTTTCATCTCTATGCCCTGCAGCATTGCTACATAGTACCAGAGTTGATCTGTGCTCCTGAGTTTGATGTCCTGGTATCTCTTTTGCATCACTACTCCTGCACTTTGGGGCCATCATTAAGTACCATGAGGATTACTTGAACACAAGCACTACAATAGTTGGTCTGACAACTAAGACAGCTTTAAGTGATTAATGTGCAGGTGGGTTCTATAGCATGCACAATATTTCATCACACTACTCAGGAAAAGTGCGCAATTCAAAACTTGGGAATTGTTTACTTCTGCAACATTCCATTTAGTAAATTTGGACTGTGACAGTAGTTAAGTAAAACTGTGGAAAATGAAATGCTGGATCATTAGAGACTCCAGCATTGTGAGTAGAATCCCCAAAGAACTTGCCCTGTGATTCCTTCAATTATTCACCAACCCTTGAGTGGCCCACAGAACACATCCCCTGGTGCCAATGAGCCGCCACAGATGCACCAGCTGTGCATGCACAGACGCTGTCAAAATGGGGTTACCCTTGCACAGTCACTTTCCACGATGGGGAAGAGCCATGTCGAATACACTGCAAAACATCTACTTTCCACCAACTCACTCGGCTTAAATTATATGATATGATTTATTGTCATATCTGATAAGAAATCAGATAGTTCTGTGAGATCCTAAAAGTTTCTGACTGGTCGGCAAATCTCTTTTGCTCCAAAGGCATGATCCTGCAAAATATTAGTTGAAGAAAAAAGTATTAATAATATGAAAATGTCTTTTAAACAAATGATGTTCTATTTCTCAAAATTAAACGTTTTGGATAATTAGACTATTTCCTTTCACTAAGTTTTTGTCATTGACACAGAAGTTATCACTACTTAATTCCTGTAATTTTCCCTTCTGAATTCTGTCTCTTACGTTTTGCATTTCTTTGAGTTGCTTGCTTGTATAAAATGGCAAAAACACACTGTATTTTTTTTTCTCCTCTTCATGTAATCTAAGTCCAAGAACATATTTAGGTATCAGAAAATTTCTAAATCTAAGTCTCTGGAAGAAAAAATTTTCTGTGAATAATAATATACAAGATATGAACCAAGAACCTAGAGCTGTCAGCCCAAGGAATAATATAATTATGTTGCTGGAATCATTAGTTTAATTTTGAAGGAGTCGGGCAAAATTAGGAATAGTAACACCCTGCATCTTTTTTCAAGGTCACAGCTTCAAGGGAATTATCTTAATGATCTAAGTTCTTAAAATGTAATCCCTTTATTAAAAAAAAAAGAAGGAAAAGCTTAGAACATAATTCAGCAATTTAACAGATGGTATTTCAAAGTAAAAGCAAAATCTTTTAGGAGTCATTCCTTTCAGATCAGCATAAAGGTGAAGAGAATTAACAAAGCTAAGGCCTGAAATGTTACATTATATTGTTTGGTCTTACAAGACTGGAAAATTTATTAGTTCAAGTCATTATTTATGTTTCCATGTAGTAAGTTTTTGTTCAGACCATTCAAAAGTAAGCAAGCAAGAAAAAAATAGTTATTTTTGGCAAACATTCTCCCAGAGGCTGTAAACTAAGACAGTTCAACCATTCAATGAAAATAAAGCTCTCTGCACTCTGCCCAACTTCAGAGAAAAGTTCTTGACCTGTTTGCAGCAACCTGCACCTGTGAAATGCTCACCTCGGAGCAATAGGTAGGAAAGAAACCGAGGTTAGAAAGGCCATAAAAATATGACTCATTGGAGCAACTATTCTTATGAATACTTTTCACTGCCTTCAGCAGGTTAAGAATATTAAAGCTTCATTCCTGCCGAGTGTGCCTGGATGCTTTCTATTTGTTAACTCCCCAGGAACTTGTTGTAATGTCTCCTGGTGAGTCTAAGATGGTACCACATTCTGTAGCCGCCAGCTGGTAGGAACAAAAACACCTGGGCAAGGTACTTGTTAAATGGCATATTTCTTCTCTGTGGCAGGCTCCACAGACTAAGAAATCTGCTTCTTAGTTTGGCTTTTTTTTTAATTGCTCATAGTGTCAAATCAATTGTTTAAGCCCTCCTTTTACTGCCACTGCTCCTAGAAATGATTGGTGTTCCTTTTTGCTTTTATCTCCCATGAGCTAGTTATTTTACAATGAACAATGAACCTACCATTATTTCTTCATCCCTCACTGCCCTCAAAGGGCTACATTTATTATACCAGAGTTGAACTATTCAAGGGACAACTATATTTACCCATGCATAACCAGAAATTAACATATTGCTGCAGCCACTGATTATTCAAATGTATAACAACTTTGGCTAATTGGGAAAATATGGTGATTTGCTATCCATATTTAAATCTATAGTAGAAATGAAAGATCATGAACAGAATCTCTCACATATTAAAGAGCTTTCAACTTCATGAGCTGAGAGGTGTGAGCAAAAAATGAAAACTTTTCTAACACCACAGTCATAACCTATTATTTTTTAGAAAGATGAATTACTAGCATTTTATTAAAGATGTTTTGTCCTTGCCTTTGGCACTGAAGTTATGATTTGCTTAAAAATTATGTTGTTTGATACTTTCCTATAATTGAAATCCAGTTCTTCCTACTATTAGTTAAAAGAAAAAAACAGGCTCATATATCAGGGAAATTTCGATGTCAGGTCACACAAATTCAGAATGCAAGATGGGTCTTAACTTTAACAACTCACATTGCTCTGAAGTCATTTCCTCACTAGTTTTTCACGTACCAGCATTTCATGCCTTTCAAAACCCATTCCAATAAAGAAAATGCAAGGAATTTTTCACATGCACTTTTTTAAACACAGTGCCTGAGGAACCACTTGGCGTGTGACATTTTCCAGCTTTTCCTCCCATGATGACGTCAGTTCATCTTGGTGACGATAGTGGCAGCAGTTACATCCTACATCCGCTTAAAAAGGGAGATGACTGGGAATGTAGCTCAGCAAGTGCCTTGCATACACAAGACTCTGGGTTAAATCTCAGCAATACACACACACACACACACACACACACACACACACGGGAAAGACAAAACCTAAAAGGAAACTTTATCATCATTGTCATCATGGCTGCTGGCACACAGCCAATGTCAACCAACCAAGATATGGCACTGGTGCTATGGCAATACTTTGGTACTGTAACTCTGCTTTGATGGAGTACATAAGGAAAAAAGCCTCTCCCCAATCTTCACACAGCACTACCTAGCCACAGTTCCAATACGAGGCTGCCCTGTGCCCTCAAATTCCTATAAATGCACTCATTTAAAAGAGCAGTATAATTTTCCCCCAGTGCAACCCAAGGTTCATATCCTCAGCAAGCTAAGCCAAAAGACAATGCAGGAGGTAGGAGACCATGTGACAGCCAAGTTCTGTTAAATACTACTAATCTCAGTTCATCAGAAAGAACTGTTTGTGCTTTCATTGTTTGATTGTTTGATCATTTTTTTCATGCCTATATACTATAATCTGAACAACTACTTTGAAGATAACAATATGCAATATATTAACCGGTGTTTATTTCCTAATATTTTGTTTTGAAATTCTGAGTCATTGTTCTCATTCTTCTTGCTTTTAAAATTTAAAAAATTTTTAAAAATAAAAATAAACTAAACAATTGAGATCAAACTTGTTTGGCTCTAACTTCCTCTAGAGAATCCCTTCCTAGAAGAATCCTACATATCCTAAGAGGAAAAAAAAAATATATCATTGTCCCTACTTTACAAAGCAAAACATTAAGGTTTAGAAATAGGACTAACTGCGATAGGAGGGGCTAGGATTGAGAAATTTAAAGAGCAAACAAGGTCCAAAAAGTACAATAGATATTGTGAAACAGGAATAAACTGTTCAAAAAGAAAAAGGAACTAGGATGGGTGAAAGAGGAAAGGACAGAAGGGAAAAGGGAAAAAAATACCAGTCAGTTATACTATTCATGTCTCTTAGTTCATTAAAAAGGAAGGTTTGTGCTAATGGTGATTGGAGAAATGTTTATGCCCATATCTTATACTTTGAGCACACTTTAAAGGTAACAACATGTAATGCATTAACTATTGCTATTCTATTATTTTGTCATGAAATTTTGTTTTACCTTTTATTCATTATATATATAATACATATATATATTATATATATTATATATGACTAACTGTGTAATTTGTGAAATCCATAGCAAAATGAAAACACGGGGCTCCTTGTTCAAACCACACAGCACAATTCAAGACTGCAACAGCAGAGCATGAAAGAAAGTGCGAGGCCCTCCTGAGCACAGGAGCTATGCACCTGTGTGGAGCACATGCCCGTGGAGTCAGCCCCGTACAGAGAAGTGAAATAACTCGCCCAAGGCCACAGAGTTACTGCGTACCCACCTCGGGATTGAACAAAGAGGGCTGATTCCAGCTCTCAGGTAGGCTCAAGGCCGCCAGCTGCTGCGATCAGCACGCAATGTACCACCATCCTTCAGGTATGTTCACTCTTGGCCAACACCCAAGATGACAGACAGCATAGCTCAAATTCTAGCTGAGAATCACAATATGACCCTGGTAGAATCTCACATGTAGACATAGGTACTACTGAATCACTCTGAGAAATAAAAATTTATCACTATGGAAAAGGCTAAAGGCGTTTTCATAAATGAAAAAATCAACTGGACCCTGTAGTGAAAAAGAAGGTTAGGAAAAAATAATGCATTAGTGTTCGTAAATAATAGGTCACATTCCTTTCTAAATTTTGTCTAAATTGCCTCATCACAAGGCATGCTCCATCTTCTTAAGAATTCCAAAAAATGTAATATCAGCCTTCATGGAAAGTACAATCTACCTCTTCCTCTGTAATGCTCTTGCTAAGAGCCGGGGATCTAGCTCAGCAGCCTAAGCACCTGCCTGAAATGCTCTTGCTGTTTCTGAGACATTATGAAGTTTTCTAAGAATTTAGTAATCTTTACTAAACACAATTATTAAACATCATTCTGCTTTAGCCCGGAATTGCCACACAGCCTTTAGCCTTTTCTTATAGGAATAATTGCCTGTACCCTTTCTTCTACAACTCATGTTCTGGATATTTCTCCATGAGTGTCTCTTAAAATACAATGTGGGCACACTGTGGATCAATCTGCAAATAAAGAGCAAGGCTCCATGCTTTGCAATGCCACAGCACCAGTACTAGTTCTCTTCCAAGCTCCTTCCAACACCTCTCCTTGCTTCACCTTCCCAGCACGCTCCTTGTTGCTCTGATTCAGCTCTCACTACTTTCCTGTTCATCACCCTTTAAAATCAAGACCTATTTGGATCCCTGGCTCCTCAAGGGCAGTTGAAAAACCTCATTAATAATAATAATTGGAATTTATCAAATACTAAATATGTGCCCACTATTTTATACTCATTATTTAACCTTTAGAAACATCTCATTAAATATAATTGCAGAATTTTTAAAAAAATAGAGGCTCAGAGGAGAGCAATAACTTGTCCAAGTTCACACAGCCAATAGGAACAGAAGCGAGATGTGGTTCATGGTTGGTCTGGTGCTTGAGCTCACACTCTTGGCAGCCTAGTATTCTTTATTTCATGGCCCAAATGTATAAAAGTCTCCAAACATCAGGCATGGAAATATTCAAAAATGGTCTAATTATTAATATGTTTTAAGAGTTTACACTATAGAACAGGTAAACAAATTGAAAAGTTTTGGATGGAAACCAGTGAAAATGAGGTTTTCTAAACCAATTCTTTTAATCATAAATTATTTATCTGCTTGGTACTTGCACACACATCTGACAAACAGCAGCCACTCAGTAAACGTTTGTGAGAGCAAAGGGAACACACTGTTCAGTTAGAGCCTTGGGTGTTTTGTTTTATTTTGTTTTGTCTAATTTTTTTTATTGCCAGGTTGAGCTCCCTGTTTCAAATAAATACTCTCTACACCCTGAGCCCCACGTAGGGTCAAGTGATTTCAAATACCTGAATGCTTGAATCCAGTGAAGATTCAGGGGACTTGGCCACAGAAGCAAGAACCTACCAAAAAAGTCAACTCAGAACCCAGGAATCTAATGTTGTCAGAAAGAGGCAAAAAGCAAAAGACATCTTTTCTACTTAGGATTTAGGGAGAAAGAAAGCAATAAGGATACGAATTCTGTAGTGACAAGAGCAGTATTTTTAGCATTCTCTGAGAATCCCTTCCAAGATGTGTGAGCAGGTGAAGGAAATAAAAAAATTATGGATCCAAAGTAAGGGGGAGAAAAGAATAAAGCATGCTATTTATTTCCTGTTTTGACTTTTTCTTTCTATTATTATCTAGGAAAGACACTACTCTGCTTCTTCGACATCATCTCTAATTTCTCAATGCCAGTTTGGAGGAAATGGTGGAAGTCTCCATTGGAGAGAACCTGCTGACCTTCATCTGTAAAGAGTGCAGCACCCTGGCTCCTACCAAGCCTAGAACTAATGCCAGAAGCTTCTTGAGTGCTTGATGTGGCTCTGGCTATTGAATTTCAGTGCTGAGCAGCACTGTTTATGCAGAACATAAACATGACAGAAAGTCATGTGCAGAAAGCCTGTATCAAAGTCTGGATGAATACTAAAACTCAGATTTTCAGACTCTCCCCCACCCCTGCTTCACCCAGACTTCTGGATTGGAGCCCAGGAACCTGAATTTTAAGAAACACTCCTTATGTGATTTTTAAGCACATAGAAACTTGAGAAGAAACCACTGGCTTCAACCAGACCACAAAACATCACATTTATTGGAGTCGACTGCCATTACCTATTTGTGAATTCAGTTCCTGAAACTCCCTAAATTTCATCACTATTGCTATTTTTCCCTACAGTCTACCAGAATGTCTGGGATGCCACAGAAAGCTGTTAATAACTAGGTAAGTAGGAGACACCTGCACCTAAATACCAAGTTTTGATTTATTACTGATTATAAAACCATAAGCAGTTTAATTCTTTAAATTTCAGTTTATCAGGAAAACTAACAAAATGGTAACATGTCACATGCATTGTTAAAAGGATTCAATGTGGTTTGCATTTGCAGAATGTAAACATGTTAAAACTCACATTCCTCATCATCTTTACCTTCTTTTCACTCCTTGTACCTACACCTCAGGCATTGCTGCATTCTTGCACAGCCAAGCTGGAGGCCTGGGTCATTAATTATTGTGCTCCCAAGGTCTCTTGGATAAAAGAGCATCAGTCATGTGCAAGGGAAGGGTGAACACACACCTGGTCAGAAGACGGATCTGAAGAGCAGCGCCAGCCTCCTTGCAGCTGCATCCACTCAGACAGGAAGAAAAAGCCCCTCTGGCTCGGGGCACAGCTATGCTGCTTTGGAAACCCAGCTTTAAGCAAATCTTACATTGAAAACCATAGGTTTAGCCAACAGATAAAAGCCGATTATTTTGATAAAGAATGATGCAATTTATAAAGCTAAGAAAAATATACTTTCTATACAGAGAGGTCCTTGGGTGCATTTTAAATATTTCTGTAAGAAATATGAGGATGACTCATATTCTGTTCACAAATTTCCAGCAACTCTTCCACTTAATTTCACAGGCCACAAGGATGACTCTGCATCTTCCCTCCAGGGAATGATGCTTTTCCTTAACCCTCGGCTTTCTTCTGCATTGCCTCTGGGAACTCAGCTCTGGGGAAATCAGAGAAAAATCACGAAGAAGAAATCTCGTCTCTAAGGCTGCAAGAAAGCAGGAGCCTTCAATACGTCTCATTTCCTGGAGACTGGGTGTACATGGTGATGCAGAGGGAGAGCCCCGGGGCTTTTCACTGGGTTGTAAAGTTAGGAACCAGGATACAGTGAACAAGAGTCAACAACATCAGTCCTACTCCCTTCCCTGCCATTAAGATATGTGTAAGGCAATCACTCTCTTTGGGCTTGGGCTCTCTCATCAAAGCAACTTACTGGGCCTCCCTGACTCCTCCACATGGATCCAAATGAGAACAAGTCCATAGAGAACCTGGTAAACTGGCACACCAACAGCAATACCATGAATCATGAATGTCAGACCCCACAGATTGACTGACACGAGACACACTCCCAACTCCTGATCCCTTTTTTTCCCTCTTGTGCAGGCACTCACAAAGCAAATATGTTAACTCTCCTATCCTTTTCTTACAGGTACAGATAGTCCAAACACAGAGTTAAAGCTTTTCAAGTAGATGTGACTAGCACTGCCTTTCTCCTCTCTACTTCGAGAAAGGACCTGCTGTCTGGAGCTGCATCCTATACCATGAGGCAAGGAGTAAGAAACCAAGCCAATGTGTAGATGTTGGTGGAAAAGAAAGATAAAAAGAACCTAGAAATCTGATCGCATCATGGAAAAGTCAAACCAATTTGAAAAACTTCCTATGTTAACAAGAAAAATGAGAAAACTAACCCCTTATTTAAATTATTCTTCATCATATATTTGCCCCCAAAAGCCACAGTGAATGTGTCTCTTGTGAACTTCCTATCTCCCACTGTCTTCTGCCTACTTGAGCCACTTTCCAAATACAATAAACAACTTGGCACCAGGGTGGGGAAGGGGAGGGCTACATAGTGAGCTCAAGACCATCCAGAACTGCATAGTAAGACCCTATCTCAAAAAATAAACAAACAACAACAAAAACAAAAACAAACAAACTCACTCTCAGGTCTTCATTCAACACACAAGACACACTCCTACCCCAGCCTCTGTCTGTACTGTTGCTTCAGCCTGGATCCTTCCTTCTCTCTGTAGCCACCACCTCTCCCCTGCACTGCCAGAACTTTCCAGAAATGTCTCTACTCACTGAGGCCTTTCCACCACCCTATGTCAGTCAGCAACTTCCCTTGACCCAGCGCTCCTGTACTTATACATTATTTTTAAATTAATATAGCTTGTATCTAGATGTCCCCCAAAGCCTCATGCACTCATAGGTAAGGCTTTTCATTGGGGGCTGGATGCAGGGCGAGTGAAGGGTGTGTGAATAGGAATAAGGCTGTGATAACTGGATTAGTCCACTGACTGGTTTAGCAGTGTTCTGGGTGTTGGGAAGGCCCAACCTGAGTATGGGTGGCAGCACCCAAAAGGCTTGCAGCCTGGATGGGACAAAAGAGAAAAGGAGGCTGCTGCTGCTGCTGCTTCACTGCTGCACTGCGTCACTGCTAGCCTGCCCTGCCACCGACTGCTTCTCCCCTGCAAAGCCCCTCTGCCACACCACCCTGCCTGGGAGCCAGCCCACTATGGACTGAAACCTCTACAAAGTGGGAGCTAAAATAAGCCTTTTCCTCCTTTAACTTGTGGGTGTCGGTGTTTTGTCCCAGCAACAAGAAAGTAAACAAGACAGATTCCCCGTATTTTCTGAACACCTACGTTTCACATAAAAAGTTGATTTAATCCTTAGGAGTTTTGGTTTTTTTGTTTTTTGTTTGTTTTGTTTTGTTTTTGCTGAACCATAAAAACATTTTTTTAAAAAACACTTTATTATTTATGCCATAATTTCAACAGAGATTTTAGGCACCTTATAAAATAAGCCACATAGTTTACACTTAGTAAACCATTACCTAAATCAGCATAATTAAAGCCATAAACAATAAAGAAGCCAATCCACTAGCTCTGTGCTCATTGGGTAGCCCCAAACTCCTGGGGCAACTGACAGCCATCACTGTTAGAGACCTTATCAACTTAGAGAAAATGAATGAAGTCTTTGTTCTCTAAGGTCAAAGAGTCCCTCCAACTGAACGATGGCCTCAAAACAGAAATGGTGACACAGGTAATCCACCCACAACACTTAGCTTTTTGGCTGTGGCTCACCAAGTCAACAGGAAATTCAACAACCACACAAACAGCCTTGAACTCCTTCAGTACAGCATGAAGAGGCTCATTAACATCTGCATCATCTTACGTAGTTTGTTCCTTTATTTTTCTTTTCTTTTCTTTTATTTATTTATTTATTTTTATTTTTTTGGTAAGAGCATCTAAAATCTACTCGCTTAGCAATTATCCTGAATACAGTACAGTATTATTAACTGTAGTCTTCACTCCGTATATTAGACCTCTAGATTTATGAACCTACGTATCTGCAAATTTGTGTCCTCAGCCCTACAATTCTCCACAAAAGGGCTATTGAAAGTGAACGTTAAAATAAACAAGCTTCTCAGTGCTTTAAACCAAAGAGAGAAACAGTAGTTTATCTTATCACATTGGTAATCAAGAGAGAAAATACTTTGGTAAAGAAAGGAATGGATTCTAAAGAAATTTATCCCTTGAGTCATTATATAACTGATACCGCAAAATATTTCACAGAAGTCTTCACTGGTGGAATGATAGAACATTCACGCTGTTTCCTCCAACAGCTACTTGACAAAATACCCCTTCAATTTAAACAACTTCAGCACAAGTTAGAGGCAGAATCATGGATTTGGTTTTGGTGCAAATTACAAGTTCTGAACTTTATTCAAAAAAATTAGCATTACCTTTCAGCTAATTTTCTTACTTTAAAAAAATGAATCAATCAACACAAAAATAACTTCCTAAAATTAACTTAAACATCAATATTTAAGCAGATACTTTCAACTTTTTGAACCGAAATCATGTCAACTGGTTCACACTATTCTGATGGCTCTAAAAAGAAATCTCCTTATGGTATTGACCTACCTAATTTCCCCCCTCCCACCCCGCTTTGGTACCAGGGATTGAATTGAACTCACAACCTCATGCTTGCCAGGCAGGTGCTTATGCCACTGAGCTAAATCCCCAGCTCTGATCTACTTAATTTTGATTTGACTTTAAAATGTTCCATCTGGAGGATGAGCACCACTGCTCTGCTATCCAAGCAGCACACCAGGATTCATAAACTCAGCCCCAATAAAAAATTAGAGGGACAAAATTTAATGAAAAGAAGACACTCGGTTGTTAAAGAGGAAAAGGAAGGTGGGGAGGGGAGGAGACAATAGGTAGTTACCCTGATAAGAAAGAATCAAGGTGGGGTGTTTCAGAAAGATAGAGGGCCCAGAAGCCCTTCATTCTCAGCTGCTTTTATAGGGGGTCAGAGACCTTCCCCTCCTGCCTGGAACTTGCCATAACTGGACTGGCTTCAGGGTACCTCTTTCTAATGCCATTTTTTTCTGGTAATCTACACGCAGCTTCTTTCTGTTTGTTTACTTGTCCCTGACTGACTTTTCAGGGCCTTATCTCTGGGGTGGGTGGTGGGTTGGCAATGGGGTTCCTCCTTCATGGTTAGTTTAGTTAGTAAGGGGGGATGGATGTCTACCATAGTATTATACTGACTCTAGAGTGGATAATATAGTGAGACAGTACAGTGAGCCTATAATGAGTCTAGAGTGAATATGTATATATTAGTGCACAAGTGTGAATAAGAGCTCTCACCAGAGGTGGTCACTCCTCCATGCTTCCCCTGTATCCCTGAACATATTGGAGGTGGAGAGGGACGGGTATCTCAATTTATCTTTATGCATTTAGATTTGTGTTCTCTGCCTGTCAGCTCTTCTCTGGTATTTGGTGCAAGTCCCAAGGTCATTTGGTGCCTTTACCTCTTTCTCCACCCTCTCTTTCTCTACCCCCTGTCCTTGACCTTCTTCTCAGGGAATTTCTCTAGTAGAGTTTTAACTCCTTCTAGTCAGGATTAGCCAGAAGACCTAATGAGGCCCCTATTCTATTCTCTCATCTGTGAATCTCTGCACCTACAAGAAGTTCCCCACCGTATCTTATCTTAGGGAAGCATCTCATTCTCTGTGGTTTCCTTTTTTGGTCTAGCCAGATGTAGACCTCTGGAGAATTGCTTCTCAGAAATCCGTTCAAAGAGACTGTCTATGCCTATACATTCACTTTGACATACAAACATGTTTAGAATTTCCCTAATACTATAAGAATTTTGCCTCTAAGAAATGATTTTAAATTTCCCCCTCTTTTATCTGCTTGATGTCTTATTTGAAAGAAGCAATTAATTAACTGCCATCTAATGGTTAATTAATTATAACCATTAGTTAACTGCCTCTTTGTTAGTTGTCCTTAGCAATCACCTTTAGCCACTTTTCTCCCTGAGTCATGCATCCTCTATAACATCAGGAAATTGCATATAATTTTAATTGGCTTTAATACATCTGCCAAGTATGAAATGTAATAAGAACAATGTACAGAGTAAAGACGCCAACCTTGAGTTGGCAGATCAGGATCGTATTTAACCATACAGAAACTTTTTTCCATCTGGCAGGTATATTGGAGGCTACATTTTAGCAATTAGACTGCAAACTAAAGCAAACTAACAATAAAATAGCTAATAAAATATTCAAAATCATGCAGATAACTCAAAGGATCCATGTAAGGTTTCATGGCTCCACATCATTCTGCCATTTCCTTCTGCTTCAAAATAGACAGAGTTATACACTGAAGAAATACAAGCGCGCATTCCTTATGTTTTAGTAAAGATGATGAGGCCGTGCAGCTTGGGACCTCACGAGCAGACCGGTAGGGACCTGTGCCCATTCCACCATCAGCCCGGGACATTTGAAGCTTCCCTGGAGTCCTGCCTGGGCTCTGCCCAGACACTGCCCAGCAACAGAGCAGCCACAGTGGTAGTCTTGGCTGGAGCTGAAGGTGTGCATTGTGAGTATCACCTAGCCTTGGAGCCTCAACCGTGCACAGTGGATTCACCTGCCACAGTGGAATACAGGAAAATGACAAAATGAAAGAGCAAAATGCAATCTTGCACCTCCAGTCCTTCCCAAACAAGCCAAAAAGACACGGACATAGAAAAAAGTATAAGTAAAGAAGATGATGAAAGAGTCTGGGGAGACAGACTTTTCAGACTCAGTGTCCCTTATAGTCTCTGAGCAGTCACTTTCTGCAAGAAGAGGGATGATGTACTTCAGGGTCACCTATATGTCCTGACTCCTCCATAGGGCGAGCGAATGAGTGAGTGACCCCAACAGCAGGCACACCCCATCATTTCACCCACAAGTCAGGGTTAATGCTCTTTAAAAGCAAATGTTAAAATTGCATTTTTAGGCTTACATCTTAATTTCACTTAAGAAACTGGACCTGAAAACATGACTAACCCACCATTATGCCCACAATTAGATTTTAGGACATCTTTGCCATTTCAATAACCACTTCTGGTTTCGTGTCTTATCATCTAGCAAATAAGATCCCCCAGAAGGAGAACTGTAATGGCCTACAGCTCATCTTTCCTCACCAGCCCACAGAGCAAAAGTCATTAGATGGCTACTGCTTATGCCCGTGTTGGGATGCCCACATTCCAACAGCTATGGTCTAGGGCAGACTGGGATCATTCGGTTAAAACCGTGGCTCCCACATCTAGTCCTTCCTACTATTTATATCTCTAAATATTACTAACTTCTACTCCCAATGGTGACACTGCTGGAAAACTTTATAAAACTAACCTAATGGCTTTCAAAACTCTGCTGCTTGACAAACATTTTATTCATTTGTTCAGCCAGATGCTTCAAATCAGTTCCTTTTTGCATGCCCCACATTCAATCCTGCTTCTTCGTTCCAGCAAACATTACTATACCTGCTGAACGCTTGATGGAAAAGGATGTGACAAGGTCAGTGTCTCTCCTAAAATTCATATGCCAAAACCACCAATTCACTTAACATAGCCCTCTATCTTTTCTGGACATCTCTCTTTTTCTCTGCCTCTGAGAAAAAGCTTTCCACCTCCTGTTCATGACCTATAAACCTATCCTTAAATTCATCTATTCTAACTCTTCTGCCTTCAATTTCTCACTCTGTTTCTTTATTCCCCCATAGTATAAAGTTAATAACTCAGCTACTGTAATCTTAAAGCAGTATAAAACAACAATGACAAATTAAATGCCTGTGAATATGGGTCCTCTCTTTATGGAGTGACTTGTTTCAGTAATTCAGTAACACCAATACAATAAATCTCACTTTCTTGCAGGCAGTCATGAAAGAGAACAGCACTGATACCAAGTACATCCTGGAGTTTGCAGTTTAACTGAAATGTGTGAGGATAACAGGAAGTGTTATGTCACACGAAGAACAGATTTTCACTCAAAAAAACTCCACCAACTACACTTTTTCCTCAGTTTCTCCCTTTTAGTCACTGTACTTTGCTTCAAACTCCTGTCATGAAAAGTGCTGAGACCTTCTTCCTTCTCCCTCATTTATCTTGAAGGGTAAATATTTTTCTTCCGTATAAGACAGAGACCAGCCAAACTCCAACAGCAACTTCTTACTTATCGGAAATATCTTCCCATCCAACAAAGTTCTCATGAGTTGCTAAAAAGATCAAGTGTTCTCTCTATCATTACCCAAAACCTCCTCTGACTCCAGTCACCAAAAATTTACCATTCAACTCTTCCTTCATACTCCCCATTTCACCAGATATCCCATCTTCTCCCTGTTTTCTGAGGACCAATTTTTCCTTAATCCTTTGCCAACCATCTTTTCAACTCTCAACTGAAACAACTTCTTTGAACTTCACCAAATATCTCTTAACAATCAAAGCCAATGGGTTTGTGAATTTTTCATTTTTTCTGTCTGCTCAAATTATTTTAAGCCTTCTGTTTTAAATTCTTAACTTTGAGGGGATGTAATTATAAGAACAAAGTTTAAATGCAGATAGTACTTGGTTCATATCCAACTTGAGTATTTAGAACTTGTACAGTCTATTTAATTATGAGAGCCTCTTTTTATTTTTGATATTTCAGTGAAAATGCTGTCTCCTTCATTAGATTGTTATAAAAACAAAGTAAATTAAAACATTAAAGCTACCACAGAGTGATCAAACTTGGTAGGAGATTAGTCTCCTTTCTCTCACCCGAAGTAACCATGCTCTTTATATTCTCCTTCCTCCTTAGTGATCTTTCCCTTCTTGTCTTTTCCTGGTTTTGCTTCCACCTATCTGCTAAATATGAGAATACACCAAAGTTAGTCACATCCTTGTATTCCTCCTTTTCCTCTTTCCTTCCTCCACCTCATCTACTTCCTCTCCTTTACTCCTCTCGTATTCTTCCTCCTTTCTTCTCCTTCTCCTTCTTTCTCTTTCTCTCTCTCTCTCCCTCCCTCTCTCTTTCTGTTTCTCTCCTCATCAACCCAAACCATAACCTTTCTCCTGTTCTGAGCCTTCTTCATCTCTTATAATCTCCATATGTCTAAAAATTGCTATCTCTGAAATCTGCTGCTCTCCAGACACACATTTCTCTACAAATGTTGCCGTTATTCTAGCAAATAAAATTCCTCAAAATGTTCACAGTGCCTAGAAGAGAATCCGCAGGCAGCTGGACCTGTCAAGTTTTAGCTGCCTCCATTGCAACTGAGAGACACCAGGGGAACCATGCTGCTGAGCCTTGCCCTTGCGGGGCCAGCTACGGAGACCCCTCCCACACCCCTCTCAGGCTGGAAGCTCAAGTCCATCAAAGACTAAACAAATTCCACTCCTCCCTGGACTCTTCTTCAGTTTCCCCAATCTTTTGCTCTAATTGCTTGTGGTGGTTATTGCTAATATCACAAATTTCCCACTTCACATTCATTTCCTTAGATAATTTGGGAAAGGAAAACACAATGCTAGAAGAGAAGGAAAAATTAAGCAAGTGTTAAGTCTCTAGTGTGTCCCTGTCACTGGGCTAGAAGCTCTCACTATGATCCTGAGAGGTAGATAGTACTGTTGCATGTTTCATAGCTTCAGGTTTAGGAGTTTTACATTTATCAAATTTGGAAATCACTGAATGTTGCTCTTCTTCTCATTCTTAGTACAAATTCCTAATGCACTCAGTATGCTTTGTTCCTAAAATTTGTCATAACAGAATAATACAGCTCTTCAGAAGCTATTTTCTCTGTGTTCATCTCATTTAGGTTGTCAGCATTTAGCCAAGTGAGAGGCTGGGTCTCTAACTTTAGTCCATAAAGCTGTCACTACAATCCACATGGACAATTTACAGTGACATGCCCACAGGCACGTCAAGAAGAAACACATATAAGTGTCATAGTCAAATACTTGGTGGCAATTTATTCTGCTTTTTCTGTTGCTATAATTTTAATGAGCACACTGCACATTCTCATGCAGGATCTGCAATCCATTAGAGAATGTTGCTGTATACACTATGTAGTTTCTAGCCTGTCACACAGTGATTTGCTGACAAAATGAAAATCATGCCTTAATTCCTCAATATGACAAGAGGTAAAATGGTGCAAACTTTTGTAAATGACTTACAAAATGAATGTCATAACCTATTTACACTTTTTCAAAGGAAAGAGCACCCCCAGATGAAAAAGTGAAGTTATCTCATATTTTCAAACTGTTAAAACATACTTGCTAGCACAAATGCTAACAGAATTCTCACAAAAACATAATTTCCCTCATTCTAACAATGGTGACTCTGAAAAAAGGTGACATGAGATTATTTCACAGTTATTTATTTACAAATTTTTTCTCTAAAAGAAATTTTGACAATTTGGCAAGAAAATGAATGCCTATAAGCTAATTTTTATAAACCTATGTTAATTCTGATTTATTTCTAGGCTATAGAAATAAGTTTAAACCAACTAAAATATATTCTTTTATTTGAGTTGTTTCTTTTTCAAAGTCTACAGGGGAGAATATATAAAATACTTTCAAAACAAAAAATTTCACAAAACGATAAACCAAAAAACTCAAGAAAAGTTTTAACAGAAGAATCCACATGAGCTTAAAGAGCTTAAATTTCACTTGCTTCACACCCACAAAATAATTTACTGCAATAATTATATGTATGTTACAGAAACCATTTCCCTTCCAAAGACAAAACCATTTCAGAATGGATGTGTCTGCAATTTTTTTTATAGATCACCATGACAACTTTTACTCCTGCAATGTAGGAAATCTGTTAACTGCTTAAAACAATGTAAAGGAAGAAGTACCGTGAGAAGAGAAACAGTGCTTGGTTCATCTTTAAATTGATATTGCAGAAAAAATACAGAAACCTGAGGAAATTATTGCATTAGTAGTCATCGCATAGAAATGCTGATCCAGGTAATATTACCTGCCAATGCCTTTCCAGGGAACACCTGGAGAAATAGTTTTCTATTGTGATCATAGAAGATCATGTCGCCAAAAAAAACACAGGTTTTAGGTTTTGTCTTACTGATTTGACTATCTCTTATGGAATATGTGTGCTCTCATTTTTGACTAGAGGTTACTGAGATTCTTAGTGAATATATTATTTTGAGTAGGTTAAATTGCCCAGTGTCTGATGTCAGTAACATAGACGATGGCTGTTCCAGAAAAGCACATCTCTATTCCCCACATTTCTGTATTTTTTATTTTCTCCAAATTAAATATTGAATAAAAATAAATAAAACACAGCTGCTCTCGAATAGCTTATCAACATAACTGAAATAAAAATGTTTCTGCAATAATTTAGTTTCACATAGAATAACCTTAGTTAAATAAAACTGGAATATCTAGTGAGGTCCTTATTTTGTGGATAGAAGCCTGTACAGGCTTCATATAGAACAGATCCAATGCCCAGGCATAATGAATGGGTGCACTCAATGCAGAATAAATCACCTTCACACAAGGCTTGGTACCCAGCATTATCATGATATATATATCTGCATATCTGTCAAATACATGAAACCCCCCTCTTTTTCTTTACAATAAGACAAGGTCTCACTAAGTTGCCCAGGCAAGACTCAAATTTGTAATCTTCCTGTCTCAGCCTCCCAGAGTGCTAGGATTAGAGGTGTGTGCCACCATCCCTGGATCCTAACAAATATATATTTTTTATTTCTCTTTCTATGTAGAAATAAGTCATGGAACAGAGAAGGCTATTGTTTACCCCATATATCTAATAGGTGGCAGAATCAGGGTCAGAATATCGACTTCCAGACACTTTGAAAAGTACTTTTATTTTTAGCTGTTCCTCAATAATTTACAACGGGCAGGTTACTCTTTCCTTAACAAATCTTCAGCTTTCTAATCTATCATCTGGTTGTACACTACCTACACTTTTATCCTGAAACTTAATGACAGCACTGATTCTGTGACAAATCCTCCCTTCAGACCTCCATGACATTATCTGCCACCATGTGCTAATGTGGAAGAGTTAACTTTCTCTTCCCTTCCAGAAGCAGAAGTATTGCATGTTTGTAGCTTAGGGGCTTCCCAGAAGAGCTCTTATGCCCTCTCACATGTAGTCTCCTTGTAGCACTTGTATCCAGTCAGCCACATTGGGTATTTGTATATTTACCTCCCAGTAGAAATTCCTTCAGAGCAGGGCTCCTGACTGTTTAATATAGTCATACGCCCAGAACCTCGCCAAACCATGACTGACTCATAGTAGGTGATTGGGAAATTTTTCCAATAAATAATTTGCCCAGAAGACACTGTTACCAACTTAGTAATTCAGATATGCAGTTTGCTTTTCTAACGGGGCAAGAGTTCACAAAACACGGCCACTACTTTTGTATTTAACATTTCAAGGTAAACTATAACTTTTTTTAACTATATAAATGAAAGAAAGCCATCATTTAGAGTTATTCCCCCCCAAATTCCTAGGCACCAATGGTGCTGAGGTCTCTGGCTTTCTCTTGGAACCCATATCTCTCAGGTATGAAACTTGCCATGGTCACAGGTCTGGCAGCCTGGCTGAAACACCCAACAGCCTGCTAACATCTGCTCTGCGTCTCAGCACGCACCTGCCCAAAGAGGAGCAAAAGCTGAACTGCGTACTTGACCTTTAAGCCTGCAGGTGCTCTAAACGAGGCTTTCATTTCTCAATCCTCATAATGATGTTGCAGGATGATGTTCTACCTGCTGAAGGAAATTCTCGCCAAGTCTAAAGTACTATATAAACCCTCTTTCTCTTCTTTGATTCTTCAATTAGGAATTTGGAAAGGCAACAAGTGATAGGCACAGATTTTTAAACCAAACTGCCTGGATTTATTGGAGCTCCATCCCCCATTGGTATGGAAACTTGAGCAAGGTATAGGATGTCACACTGCCTCCGTTTCTTCATTTATTAAACATTTCATTTATAAAACGTGGTCTGTCTGAGAAGGTTAACATGAAGATTTCAAACTATATAAAATACATGCTTTACATTCATATTTCATATACACATACGTATCTCGTAGTACCTGGAACATGGCGTTTCTTGTTCTTATTCAGTTGAATAGGAAGTCTGTTATTCATCTTACATCATCCTACATCATCCACTTTTCCACAGATGTTCATTAAGTATAATTTATTTTAAAAATAAAAAAGAGGAAGTCAAGATCAAAAACTCACTAGCTGCTAAATTTGCCACACATTTTTGCAAAGCTGTATCCTAACACCTACAACTGCTATTAACTTTACAAAATTCTTCCCAATGCTTTGCACAAGTAAGTACAGTTAAGATTCTAAAACTCTTAATTTGTGAAAAAGGCATTAGAATAAAAGCTAAAATGTTAACCTGACAAATGAGAAGGCTTTTACTGGGAACACCTTTTGCTTGCAGGATGTAAGCAAGTGGTTTGAGAAGAAGAATTTGAAAAAGGGTCACAATATTGCTCTTCCACTGATGCTGGAGGAAAATTAGTGGGGTTTTTAAAAAAGTAATGTTTTAATAGAATTTTCTTCAAAAAATATATATACACGCTTTACTACTTCTCACAATTTACCCTAAAATTTTGAGTGCCATAAGTGAAATAAATCAAATTCACATGTGTAAATACCATATTGTCTCCCTAGTGTAAGAAGCTGAAGGAGTAAATAAGATCCAAAATCTTCAATAAATATTGTGAAAGGGTAAGAAACTGCTCAAAGGGGAAAAATAACTCAGATAAGGAAAAGAAAAAAGATATAAATTTGTATATACACACTTAAGATAGCTAAGATGATTGTACCACTAATTCTACTAATTCTTGGAAGAAAACACTTAACACTCATAGGATTAGATCAATTTTGCATGTCTATATCTGGTAATATGAGTAACTCTTTTGAAAATAACTGCAAAATAACAACCTTTGTTAAGTTCCTGCCACCTTGTTTTAAAAGCCTATATTGATAATGTTTGAAGTTTTTTGTTATTGTTTGTCTCTTTTGTTTCTTGTTTTTCTTATATTGTGTTGTTTTGTTTTTTCCTCCTAAAAATAAAATTTAAAAAAATTTAAAAAATAAAATTATGAGTGCTGCAAATTTAGATATAATAATTATACTATGGGGCTGGCGATATAGCTCAGTGGCACACTGCATCACAGATAGACACTTCTTACCATAGCTTGCACTGTAGGTTAAAATTTAAGTATGAATCTGAATCATCCAATTTTCTACCTATTATAAACACAGCAATAGACATGTAGCTCAACAATAATAATTAGAGTAGAATTAACACTGAAGTTAGTTTCTGGCTAGGGCTAGTCTGAATAATATTTTTGGATTTGTGAGCATGAATATTTTTTAAGAATAGAATCTGTCTATAGCAACAATCTATTGGTGTCCTTAACGAAAATATCACTAACATGTAATCTAACTCATAAACCATAAAGCTAAAGGAAAATTGTGTTGTAAATGATGAAAATGTTTTTCTGATATTTAAAGTATATTTTGTGAAAAATTCCAATGCTTTGAAATTTTATTTCTAGACATCTTTTATTTGAAGCATGCCATATGGTTTTTAAGATAACCTCTCTCTGGAGCATTCACAATTATCATAACCAACACTTTGACACTGTTCAGCTGAATTTCCAAAATGATTGTTCCTATATTCAGGGAGATCTGTAATAAAATCAATTTCCAGATTATGAAAAAAGCAGTCTTTCAAAAAGTCTCAACATAAATGCAAAGTGTTCTTCAAATTCAAAGCATTTCAATTCCCTCAAACTTCTCTAAAAATTTACAAATTACCTGATGTGATTCCTTTCCAAATCTAGATTAAGATTTATAAGTGCATATACTCTTTCTAAGTACACACCTTTCAAAACAGGAAAATAGCTTTCTTAATATATGTCACTGCTCTCAAAACTTTGGTACCCAGAGAATCTCCATCTAAATCAATTCACCAAAGGACCAAGGCAAGACCTTCAAGGTGTTTACAGCAAACATTAAAAATATGTCACTACTTATCAAGGAAGCAATTTTTCAATGAATTCTTTGATCTATATCATTTCCTTACACTTATAATTACCTAACTTGGTGAAAAAAAATCCCAAAAACATTTAAAGCTATCACATTCCAATTTAAAGGCCACAGGTATCCTATCTGAATTAACATTTGTGTTCAAATAATTCTACTGGTCTTTTACTCTGTAACAGGATGTTAAATGGGATTCTTCTGGCCTTGCTCTAGGCCAATGTCTTAAGCAAGTACTAGACACGCTCAAGTTCCAAGGTTGTGGTATAATAAAAAGCTATGTTTGCCTTTTGTTGTGAGTTCTTGAGACAAAGCAAAAGTCCCATGGTATTTTCTGAGTGATGAGAGTGTTTTGTTATTATACAAACTGCTGTGCATTTCACCCAAATTTATGCTAGCAAAGTAATTTATGATTGTGGGGTGGGATACTGGTTGGACCACTTCAGAAGGGGGACTGGCTAACCAATATGGCCTATGCCTGAGAAATCTAAAGAGGAAGAGACTCTGGCAGGCAACCTGACCTGACAACATTCCCAAGAGTGGTCCCTGCCCCAAGGACAAAGCACAGTCAGAGAAGATGTGGAGCAAAGGGTGTGCAACTGTGTCAGATGGGAGCCACTCTTGAGAGGGGTGGCAGGAGTCATCTGAGCTCTGCCCAAGAGGATCCTGGGGGCAAGGTGGCAACACCAGCATTGTCCTGGGAATAAGGATGGAACCAGAATTGACTTACCAAAAGAGATTCATTCACCCACATCAAGATAGCACCATGGGAAAGGTTCCCACAGCATGGTAAGCAGGCCTCCAAAGAATCCACAAAAACACCCTCAGCTACCTGGAAAATCTCAAAAGAGTTTGCCATGACAGTTAATTACAACTTTTTTCACTCCTACCTCCTCAACCTGTCATTTGCTGGAAAAGCCAGAGGTAGCCCAGAAAACTCCAGGAAAAAGTCAAAGTGCTAAGGCAGTGAAATAAAGATACCAACCAGGACCCCTTCCCTGCCACTGGCCTGAAGCAGCCCAAGTCAGGAAGAAAGGGGCTCAAACTCAGCATCAAGAGACTTGGGTATTGCCCCGGACTGAGTGAGACTGCTTCAACCAGACATAACCAGATGAATTTGTTTTTAAATAAAAGATGCCATAAAAGTCATGAGATATAGCTTCTATGTCATCAAAGGAAATGCAAAGGGGGTAAATAAACCCCTTAAAATGGTAACTAACAATGTCTAGAAATTCTGAAGAAACCTAACCTTTCAATGAGAAAAGTATCTTCCTAGAATTGCTAGTATTTATTAAGTTGTATTATGTGCTACACACATGTAATCTATATACTAACCCTATGAACTTCAGGTACTATTATTGTCATTTTTGTATTTGATTTTAAAAAATGAAACTTAGAGAAATGAAATAACTTGCCAATACTGCTTCTGACCGAGGGTCACATCAGAAATGGTATCTGCAGCCAAATCTCACAGATGGCAAAAAGTGGTATCAATGCATCATGTTGACTTGTTCATTGAATAAGAGTTTTAAAAATCATATGACAAGTCATGGAATGCTGGTTATGTCCACGTGGTTCCTTTTGAAGTTTAAATTACATGCTCAGGTTCATTAGCTTCTCCCATAACTCCGAATGATGAGCAAGGTGTAGGTGGGTGGGCCTCGGTCATCCAGAGGACTAATGCCCTCATATTTTCTCATCTCTGTCTCAGCACCACTCCCACTGACAGGGTAGTTTTCCTGTTAATGCATCTCAACCTCCCTACCAAGATGACTGGTCATACAGCTTGATTAAGGCAAATCTAAATCAGTGCCTCTAAGTGGTTACTTGATTTACCACTTGACAGAAGGGAAAATATTTAGTGAAAGAATACATAATGTACAATTTTTCTCTTACAACATTAGTTCTACCAAAGCCTCATTCTACAATAATTTTTAATTATATACCTCCAGGCTTTGAGTAGATTTTATTATTCATTTATTCTTGAAAAATGGAAGGAAGTCTGACATCTCTTGCATATATGCATAGCTGTGTTTTTCACTGTTGTTCATTAGAACAGTTGTGGATATCATCTTTTATCATTTTGTCATTATTATTATTATCATCCTCCCTCTAGCATCAAATTGCTATGGCAACTGTGATGTGGGGGAGGAGTTTACAACACATGTGACACTCTACAAAATTTTATTGTGTTTTGAGATTGTGAGCTTCCCACAGGACTTCAAAGGTATCCATATGTAAACAAATTTCCTTCTCCATTCCTAAGCTCCCCACCCTGAACTTTATATGCAGTCCATTGCACAACTGGGAATCCTTCAAAATAAATGAGTCCATAGTATGTAACACATAAAGGAATTATTATTGTTGTCTCTAATTATCTCAAATCCCAAGGATAATAACAAATCAAGTCTTAGGAATAATGAAATAATCAATTTTCATTTATAAGAAGTTGTAATCTGAATATCCTTAATACATGTTATCATTCTCACTCTTAAACTTTCTAGCATGCAGTTGATATTGCCCTTGAATGTCCTCAGGGCTGTCAGTAAGATTAAATCTTTCATCTTTACTGATGGAAATTCTTAACTCAAAGAAATATAAGACATTCTTTGAGAAACAAAAGGTGACAGATAAAAATGGTTTAAGAAGTCACCTTTTAGAACTGTATCAAGTGATCTGCTAATCACTTTTTTACCAGGTTGAAAGTTCCATGAGATTATGTACCTTACAAACACAATGCTACAACATACTCATGAACATACTCATGCGTCATCATTATTAGACTTTTCAAAACAGGAGAGAAAGTGCCGGACTGAAACAGTGTTGAGAGAGATATCAAGAGATTCATTTACATACCAAGCTTTCAGTGTTTGAAAGTTGCTCATTACGCTCAAAGTTCTGAGGAGTTAAGAAGCTCTGCTATTCTGCAAGTCCACACCAGCAAAGACCTGGCCTGCATTCCCCACTAGCTCATGACTTCATTCACCAGCTGAGTTCCCAGCCTTCTCTCCAACCCCACAACTCGCTGCTCTCCATTCTGCAATCAAGCTCTCAATTATTGGTTTTTTCTCATCTGTTTCTCAATCTCCCATGACTGATCAATATTGACTGTAGTTAACTTTTTTGTAAAATTGTCAAATAGAATAAAGTTTTATTATTCACTGAGCATTGATCATTATTTGCTCCAGGAAAGCTGTTCTTTGTGAGATCGTGAAATCTAAAGTTAATTTCTCAAGCTTTTCTTTCCAACTGATGTCACTTTCTTAAAAGGCTTGACTATATAATAAATTTTGCATTAGTTTTCATGAGGGTTTTCCACTGCTTTATTAACATTTTGTTATGTTATATAATTTTGACTACAATGTCCTGATGAATCCTTCAAAAATCAAAATTATTAAGTATTTAAGTCTTTTCCCATCCTGAAAGCTCTAATAACAATTTATAAAAACACAGTCACTTTTTTTTGCTTAACTCTTCAAATTATTCTTTATATATATGTTTTGGATAAAAATAGTTTTTACGGTATTAGATGAATGATTTTTCAATATAATAAAAAATTATCACCATCTTATATATGAATATACATAAACTTATTTATTGGTGCTTCTCCAAAATTCCTCATGTGAAAGGAAATAAACACATGGATAGGAACTAAGTAAGCCATTCCTTGGTTTCCATTAAAACTGGTATGGAATCACCCCACTATTCAATATATAATTTGTAACATCATGAACTAAGATCTATACAACATGTAATAAAAATGACTACCGCGTTAAATGATGTGTCCATGAAATACTGATTTAACAATTTATTCCTGGAAGCTTACTTTTACTTGAAAGAAGACCCTGCAGGGCATCCATTTATATTTCCTATGTTCTGAATATCTGTCTGCATTCACAGCCAATGGCAGGATGACAAATGCACCCCACACCATTTTGGTCAATAGTGTTACTCTTCCATGCTAAAAACATTCTCATTGATGAGTGTACTACCCTAGTAGGAGTTAAACATATTCTGAAATGTATACTAGTTATTTATCTGTAGCTTCATTTTTTCCCTTTATTTTGTACACTGAAAACTGTTTGACCTGGAATAGCTAAAAGAGATTTACATGTGATAATAAACACCAAAATTTGTTAGATTCAGCTAAAGCTGTTTTTGAAATGTGCAGGAAAATGTATAGGGTTTAATACATGTAATAGAAAAGAATAAAAGCTAAAAAATAATGAGCTAAATATCTATCTCAAAAATTTACAAAAAAGGGTAAAATAAATGCAAAGAAAGCAGAAGGAGAGAGACATTGAAGTTAAGAACAGAAATTAAAGCCACAGAAAAAGCAAAAATTATAACTCAACAAATATAAAAGTTGGATCTGAAAATGACTACAAATTTGTAATTGCCTCACTCCAATTAAGAATAAAAGAGGGAAAGAAAAGTAATAATATTAGGAATGAGAGGGGGCATCACTACAAATCTATAAATGCTAAAATTATGAGACCATGATAAATTTTATAATGAATTTGAAAATTAAATTATATGGATAACTTTCTAAGTAACACAACAACAAAATTGACACAAATAAGAAAGTTTTAATAGTCTTACAACTACAAAAAAATTAAATCTACAATTTTAAAAATTTCCCAAAAACCTTCAGACCCAGATTGTCTCATTGGGAAGTACTACCAAACACTTAAAGGAAAAACTAAAACCCATTTTACATAAAGCCTTCTACAGAATAAAAAGAGAACTTTTTTCAACTTACTTCGGATCATCATAAACTCAATAACACACTTCCACAAGAAACTGATGCAGAAGAAAAAAATTACAGATCATTTTCTTTTATGGATATAAACGCAAAACTCCTAAATAAAAGACCAGTTAATCATCTTCAGTAGGACATAAAGAGGACTGATACACCAGGACCAGTTTAGGATTTTTCCTGAAGGCATATCAGAGTATGGTTGTAGAGTAATATAAGGGCTTAAAGAGAAAAGCCCATGGACTAGTCAAATTATTTAGTAAAATTATGAACACCTTATGAAGCAAGAATTTTGAAGAAAAAAAAAAACGTTCCATGAAATAGTGAATGAAAAACAAAACAAAACAAAACACCCTGCAGAGTGAAATGAGAAACAGGCACACCTATTTTTCCTGGATATGGTGGAAATAGCTGACTTATACACTA
Source organism: Cuniculus paca (assembly GCA_004365215.1). Classification (NCBI taxonomy): domain Eukaryota; kingdom Metazoa; phylum Chordata; class Mammalia; order Rodentia; family Cuniculidae; genus Cuniculus; species Cuniculus paca. The sequence goes on from RJWT010000340.1 coordinate 58,267, forward strand.
AGTTTGCATAATTTGTATGGTCCAAAAATTTAAGCCAAGATACTAGTATCAAGTAATCCAAGGTTATTACAGCCCAAAATTTTGAATAAAGCAAAACAGGCAAATTCCATGGATTATAAACTCCAATAAATAACCAGAACATAGAAACATCAGAATATAGCAAGATCAAAGATTGATAACATTGTATTTAGCAAATACCTAATATAAAACAACCATGTTTAAACTGATATATGAAAAAATTCTTTGATGATTTTTAGATTATTGTAAAGTAAATGCACAAATGCTAGCAGATTAAAAACTAATAAAACTTCAGAAATTACAAACTAATTATTAAATGTGAAGTAAAATGAATAGGATAAAAGACAGATTATACATAGGTGAAATTCAAATTTATGAAATGACATATGAAGACATCACTTGAAAGTACTACATAAGGCCTAATTGTGGTCAGAAGACATTGCATAAATGATAGTCTGTAAAATTTTCTGAGACTTTCCATATAGCTGACCTACTGCATGATCAATATTCCATGTATTTGAGATAAATGTTTCACATAGCTTGAGAATACTAAGTATTCCTGCATTGCCAGGGTGTTCTGCAATTTTCCAGTAGATCAAGTAGCTAATTATATCATTTATATGTATTTATTTTTCCAATATGTTTATTTTTTCATTTTTTCTTGTTCTTTGTTAATCATTGCTTTCTTTGTTTTGAAGCTATGTTAATAGATATGTCAGAAAATATTCCTGAAAAATTGAACATTCTTTGTTATACAGCATATGATCATTTCAAATGATACAGCATAATAATGTCATGAAATAAAACAAACACTCATGACAAATAGAAACAAATTCTTACCTAACTATGAATAGAAGGAAATTCCTTCAGTCCTAGAAAGATACCAAAAAGAAACATAAAACATTTATTTAAATTCAGAAACAAAACAGCAATGCTTTCCATTATCACTAAAATTAAACATCACAGTGAATATTCATGTCGACGCAAATAACAAAGCAATATGACATGAAATACATAAGAATTCAAAATGAAGAAACAAAAGTCTTATTTACAGATGATAAAACTGTCTATACAGAAACCTGGAAGAATACACATATAAATTATTCAAATTATGAAGATATTTTAACCAGTTTGCCAGGTATGAGAATATTGTATAAAAGCCACTGTTGATTTCCTGTTGTCTTGTTTTGAAGTCCTATATTGCTTGCATTGTTCTGTTCTGATCTGTTGTTTTATTTTATTTTATTTTGTTTTGTTTTATTCTCTTTAAAATAAAGAAAGTTAGTGGCATTCCTTTAAGATATCAAGTAATAATCATAAATTTTAGTTTAAGAAAACAACTAAGCAAGAATTTACAACATTCACCCAAAATATAAAGAACCTAGATAGTGGAATATCTAGCTTCTGGAATAGCTTACACAGCTTATAGGAAATCACTGTTCAATTTTCAAGAATGCTGTGAATCCAGGTTAGCTTGTCCAGGTATAGTAGCCTGGTGAGTGTTGGAGGTTTTGGTATGAACAGGATTTGAATTCACATCTGGCCAACCAACCGGGGGAGGATCACACCAGTGCCCAGGCCCCAGGAGCCCTTGTCTTGTTCATTCATTCATCGCCCATGCTTTCAGCCTCATGTGGAAGGATAGGAGTTGCATTAAGCATATCCTTGAAGACAAGAGTGCACCCATCAAGCATTGTAGTCATATATCCATGAAGAATGAAAAAAGATGTCCCAGTGCTGCCCCAAAGCCAGAGAAGAAAGATGAAGTGTCCTTCTGGGCTGAATATGCCCATAGGAATGCCCTAGCACTTCATGCTCAGATGAAGAAGACCAGCCCAGGGCCTCTGGGTAAAACACTGTTGTGCCTGCTGAGTTCATATGCTAAGACAGAGGTGGGATCTCAGACTCTTAGAAAGTATCTGGAGTGAAGCCAGTCAAATACTGGATGAAGACAGCTGGAGTGATGGGGACCAGGAACCCATTTACTGTGGATCAGACATGGAGAGGTGACCCTGTCAGTGAAGCTGATAGCATAGACAGTGATTAAGAAGATCCCCTAAACCATGCTGACGTCTGCACAGCAGAAGTGGTCCTGATTATGTGTGAGAAGTTAATTCATTTGCAGTTTTTGTACATTGATCAGTTTAAACAATTTCAGCATCTGCTCAAGGAAAAGGAGCACTGGTACTTACAGAACTGCAAAGAGGAACATGAAGCGCTAAGCAGCAGTCTCCTGACCAGCCCAGAGGGACTTTTAGCCAAAGAACAAGAGAACTTAAAGTGATTAAAACGTCTCCAGCGTGTCGCCAGTGCTATGGAGTGGAAGCCTTACTCCACAGGCAACTGCAGGAACGCAGAATGCTGGCCACAGGCGGTGCTGTCCAGCGGGTCCATACCACTAGTTCCAGTCAGAGGTGCTTGGCCTTTGTGGATGATGTTCGTTGTTCCAATCAGTCTCTTCCAATGACCAGACACTGCTTCACCCACATTTGTCAGGATACGAATCAAGTTCTCTTCAAATGCTGCCAGGGATCTGAAGAGGTCCCCTGCAACAAAGCAGTTCCTGTAAGCCTTTCTGAGGATCCCTGCTGCCCACTGCATTTCCAGTTGCCTCCTCAGATGTATAAGCCCAAGCAGGTACTGTCTGTGCCAGACGATCTGGAAGCCGGCCCCATGGATCTGTACTTGAGCACTGCTAAGCCCCAGCCCACTGAGAGTTTACCACTGGAGTTCAGTGATGACTTGGATGTTGTAGGTGATGGTATGCAGTGCCCTCCTCCACCCTTGCTTTTTAATCCTTCATTAACACTTGAAGATCATTCAATCAAAGAAATTGCTGAAGGCTCAGTGGATACATTGGGCCAGATACAGATGGCTGGAGATGGGTGCTCATCCCAGGGATCTCAAAATTCTGAAAAAATCTGTGCATCATTGCCTCAAAGTGAATTGGCTACTGTGAATGGGAAACCAGAACCTACGTCTATCAGTTGACAGTTTATTCTAGGAACTATTTGATTTGGTGGATTTGAATTTCCCATTCTTCAAACAAGTATCTCTGATCATCTCTTATTTAAATGGAGCAACTCTGCCTTGTTTTCTTTCTAAGTGTTAATAGTCAAATAAAAGTTAAATTTGGGGAGGGTGGGTCAGTAGTATCCAAAAGGTGTGGGTTTATTCCCTTCCTGGGCAAGGAGGAGAGGTAATCCTGATCTCTGGGATTGAGTGAATGTTTGGAACTTTGCCTAATAAGAAAGACATCTTTGGAGTGGCATTTCTTAAGTCATGGGCAAAAAAATCCACATAGGTGACTAGGTGGGGCTATGTTTAAGAATGGTGCCTTGGAAATATTGTCTCAGCATCTGGTTATCTACCCAAAGGCCTGCATTTCAGCCTTTCTTTATCACATCCACTTAATCTGGCAGTCTGAACCCTTCTCCCTAACTGAACTGTTGACTTTTATCCTCTGAGAAATATCCCACAGGACTAGGCCTTTCTGAATCATGTATGTTCTAATCTATGTAAATTTCTGAAGTGGGCTATCTTATGTAAAATACAGTAAAAATTTATGGTATATCATTTCTTTTAAACGTTAAAGAAAACTTAAAAAAAGAATGCTGTGAATCAACTGTTATATACAGCTTTCCAAAAATAAATTATATAAACCTACAATTGAATAATTATGCTAGTGCATCTTACAGTTACTTATGAGATTAAGGTCATCAAACCCATTGTTTCTGTCTAGTGGGAACACTGTATAATAATGTGTTATTCAACATTTCTTTCCAACTCCACATTCAGTGATACCACCTTAGTAATTTGACATTGGTCATGGTAGGAAATTTTACAGCATGGAACTCAGCAAACTCTACAAATAGTTTCCCTTCTTTCACTTTTCAGAGAGTCTAGTGTCAACAATTTACTGCATACCACTAAACCAAGGAATAAATCTATCAAAAGATGTGGAAGACCACTATGGGCAAATACAAATTATCTTTAAAGTAATTTATAGTACCCATTATGTACAGGCACTGTCCAGGAAGTAACCATACAGATATAAAAAATCCTTGTTTTCACTTACACTGTATCAAGAGGAACAATGTATAATAGTGGGTTACATAGTATGGAAATGAAGAAGAATTTTTCCAGAAGACAAGGGCACAATTTTAATTGGTGACTAGTGAAGGTTAAAAAACATTTAGAAGAAAATACAGTACAATCATCTGCTTAGTTCAATTTAAAGAAAGATTTCTTCAATAAGAAGCAAACATACACTCCACAAAAGAAACTTATGAAGTAGGCTGCATGAGAAAAACTTTGATGAGAAATGACTATAATTAAAGATGAATAATGAGAGGGATGAAAACTAAATAAATGGGAAAGTGGAACATATTCAAATCTGTAAGATATAACTCAACCACAAATTTATCTTTACATAGATTGCCAAAATCCCAAAAGTTTTTGTTAGAATTTGATCATCTAATTCTAAAATTTATAAGAAACAGCAATGATGCTGGAATGGATCAGATTTCTAAGAAGACTAAAGTTGAGAGTTTTTGACTCACTAATTTAATTTATTGAAAAGTTACACAGATTTAAAAATAGAGCATTAGCATAGGCATAAGTGCAGATATAGACCTCACAAACTTGGAAAACTGACATTCCAGAGGTAGCATTAGAGACCACTAAAGGGGACAGAGACTATTATAACTAGTGTGCAGGGAAAGTTTTAAAACAATTAGAAGAAAACACAAGACAATGTTCTCATGACTTCAGTTTACAGAAGAATTTCAACAAGACAATCCACAGAGAAAAGAAACTTATGAAGTCTGGGGTTTGCTCGGGGGAGAAGAGCAGTGAAGTGTGATTAGAGATACAGATGAAGTAAGAGTAACCATGAACTGATGGAATACACACAGTTATGGTGGAGTTGTGGGTATCTGGGGTTCTCTCCACTATTTTCTCTACTTCTGTATGGATTTGAAATGGCTGCAAACTTGGAAAAAATACAATACACACTTTGAAAAAAGAAAACTCATATCCAAAGCATTTAAAGAACCTCTGAAATTTTAATAAGAAATAAAAGAATTCAGTAGCAAAGAAAATGAACACAGACATGAGTATGAGTATTCTACAGATGAGGATTATGAAAGATTAATAAACATATGAAAAGATGTTCAACCTCATCTGTAATCATGGAATTAAAAATTAAACCACAAAGAGATATCATATTATATATACTGATAAAAATTTTAAACTCTGTGACTCAGTAGGAACTGATATGCAGCTGGCGGAAATGTAAATTGCCACAACCAATCTGGAGAAAACACATATCACCTACAAACCTACAGTTTGACTCCTAATTATATCTGTTATCTGCTTCTATGTGCACAAAGAAATATGATGGAAGAATATTCTTAGCAACAATATTTGCCCTGACAAAAACTACAAACAACTAAATTTTCTGCTAAGGACAGTAAAGATAGCTCTTGTGAAATTTTCCCATAATACAGCAATGGAAATGAACAAATCTTTGTCATAAACAGTAACCTTGACACATCTCAGAAAATAAAGTTGAATGAAAAAAGCAACTATATATTACATGAGCATGATTCGACTTACATCAAGCTCAATAAAGGCAAAAATATTAATTAAAATACATTCATTAAGTGATAAAAATATAAAAGAAGAATATTTTATATGCTACTTTCTATAGATGACATATTTCACAGTACAAATATTGTTTTTGTAAAGGCTGACGCACACAACAACTTTGGAAGAAGAGGTTTTTTTTCTCAGCATGAGGTGCCATCTGTAATGATCACTGTGATCTAAAAAACTGCCACTATATTATTAAAGTCTAAAAACTCACAGCACAGTACAGAGCTAAGCCACAGACAGCAAAGAGCTAGAAATCATTCAGTGGGAGAAAATAGCACGTCCTCATCATGTCATAAAACACCTTACCATATCTTTCATTTGGCAAAAAAAAAAAAATTAAGAAAACTGGAGCCTTCAGCTGTCCCCCAGTTGTTTTCCTTTTCCTTTCAGAAGTGTAATTCTAGATGTTTTCATGACAATAAGACACAGGGAATGTAGGATTCCACTCTCCCCCTGGTGTACCTCTCACAACAATTTATAATCCAGCATACCCGGTCTAGCTAACTGCAAGACCTCAACATATTAACACTATTAGCAGGGGAAAATCATCTAAAACCCAAGCCAAGTGGAGTTTAACAATAAAGTTTATAGGCTTGAGGGTAACAGTGCACTCAATTTAAAGGCAGGTTAAGGTAAACAGCAATGAGTAGAAAAATCAATACTAAGCGCTAACCCTAGAGGAATGCAGCTGTCTCCTACCTGCTTTGAAGTTTCTTAATTCAGCCCATCCTATGTTTATCTATTTGAATGTCATACTGTGTCTTATTTGCTTTTTATTATTTCTCTCTATGGACCACTGATTTCTTGAGCACAAGAACAACCTTCCATTCATCTTTGAATGCCAAGCATTAGGCACACAGTAAGCACTCAATAAATAGTAAAGTTAATAAATGAATGAAGACATAGTGAATATATGGGCATTCATTTACTCAACACTTCTGTTTCCAAACAAGACCAGTCAAATTTTTTAAAATACCTAGTGGGCTGTTTGCTTATTTACCTTCTTACTATACCAGTTAAGGAACTCAGCAGAAATGGAACCACTAAGGTACACACACACACACACACACACACAAACACACACACATGGTGGGGGGCATCATTGTGAGGAATTGGTGCACACAATTTTGGAGGCCAAAATCAAGATCTGTTATCTGAAAACTGAAGACCCAAAACTGAGTGGTATAACTTAGTCTAAGTCCAGAATCCTGAACACTAAGATCCTGAGGCTGATGCTGCAAATCCCAGTTCAGGACCAGAGAAGACAAGATGAGATATATCAGTTGAAAACAGAAAGCAACAAGGAACAAGTTCCCTTTCTTCTGCCATTTCTGGCATGCAAGCTGAACAGGGATGCAGCCATCTCTACCTATCCCTGAGGCTCAGTGACATCGCATGCAATCTGATAGGGCCCCTCCCAGCCTTCCCAACCAATTGGAGATACTGGGAACAGCCCAGTAGTCTGGTCTGGGACCTGCCCAGTGACTCCAAGCAGCGGCACAGCCTTGGAGGTGAGCCTAGCATGAACTGAAGGTGTGCACAGCAAATTTCACCTAGTTGCACAGCCTCAGGACCACACGTGCAACCTTGTGGGTCCCTGCCTAGCAACCTCAAGCAGCCAGAGAGCCTTGCCATACAAAGTGGGGCATGCTGAAGGGCAGTCCAGCATATTCCCCCAACTTAGGGAGCCTTCTAGGGTCCATAGGGATCTGGTAAGTCCTGCCTAATGACCCCCTGTCAACTGGGGAAACACCCTGCAGTGCAGACAGCCATACTCAACCCAGGAAACAACAGAGACTTTGCATTCACTTGCCACAGGGGAATACAGGAAAATGACAAAACGAAAGGGCAAAATCCAATCTCACACATCCAGCCCATCCCAAACAAGCCAAAGAGACATGGACATAGAAGAAAGTATAAGCCATACACCTGATACTTCTCAAATGATAGCAACTGAGGTAAAGAAATAACTCCATGAAGCTGTAAAGGAACTCAGATTAGAAATAATCTCCCAGGTAAAACGAGAAATGATAAACGTAATGAGAGAAATGCTGAACACATTTAAAGAAGATGTAGTGAAAAAAATAGAGGAGCACTGCAAAAGGATGGAAACCTTGAGTGAACAATACAAGAAAGAAATAGAATGCATGAAACAGATTCAAAGAGACATCCAGGAAATGAAAAATTCCACTGAAAGCTGGCAAAGCTGCCTCAATGAATGTGAAGATAGACTGTCAGACCTCATAGACAAAATGGCAGTAGTGAATATGAAAGGAAAGATCTTTTAAAAATAACAAGGAATCAGGAAATAAAAATTCAACAGTTGCAAGATGACGCAAAGAAAAACAATATAAGATTGATAGGTGTGAATGAAAAGAGACAGAAAAATGATATAAAAAGACTATTTACAGAAATAATAGCTGAAAATTTCCCAAACATGAGAAAGGAAACTGACATACAGATAAGTGAAGTATACAGAACTCCAATTAGCCATAACCAAAATAAATCAATACTCAGACATATAATAATCAACATCCCAGAAGTTCAACATAAGAACAGAATTAAAAGCTGTTAGAGAAAGAAACCAATCACCTATAAAGGAAAGCCATAAGAATCACAGCAGACTTCTCAACACAAACAATGAAGTCAAGAAGAGCATGGTGTGAAGTATTTCAGATCCTAAAGGAAAACGACCTCCAACCCAGACTGATGTACCCTGCAAAACTATCCTTCAAAATCAATGGAGAAATAAGATACTTCCATGACAAAGAGCAGCTGAAGAACTTCATGACCACCAAACCAACCCTGCAAAGAATATTGAAGGATAGTCTAGATAGACAGAAAAATAGCTATGACTTCAAGAACACCAAAAAAAAAAAAAAAAAAACCTCCTTTGCCATTTCTTTTATTTAGGCACTTAACAGCTTGGATGATGCTTGCTCAGACAAGGGAAGGCAGTCTGTTTCCTTGAGCCCATGGATTTAGTTGTCATCTCAGCTAGAATTCCCTCAAAGACATAGTCATAGAAGGGTTTAATCTGCACATTCTGTGGCTGGTCAATCTAGCACACAAAATTAGCCACCACACTTGCTGTTAAAAGGCATTAAAAATACAGTATTGCATTCCTACAGAGTTTGGGTTTTTCAAATTGTAAACTAATTATTTATTTTATTTTTTAAATTTTTACTTTGAGTATGATTTATTGAGGGAACAGGAAGTGAACACACCCTGAATCCAAGACTGCTATAAACATAGCTACAAAAAAATCATATATTCTGCATTTGAAGAGTTCTAAAAAAATTTTAAGAAGCAATTATCATAGACTTAATTGTTACATTTTATGCATATATATCAATCTATAAACAACTGTCATTGATATTATTTACATCAATTATCAATATCTAATACTAATGCTGTATCATGCAAGACTAAATATTACTGATTTCTTTAAGAGGTCTTTAAAACAAATGACAATTGCTTAATACTCTGTTTTTATCTCTCTCTTTGCATAGTCTAGACTCTGGAAATTTCTTCTCTTTTATGATCTTGGTTACAAAAGTGAAAAGATGTTTATTGTAGCTTATCCAACTAGATGTTTGTAGCAGGAGGATTTTTTAAAATGAAGTTTCTCATGGTATAATTGGTGAACTTTAATTTGTCTCCTAAAAATTTGGTAATGAAAAAATAGGGTCATTCGTATGACTGTGTGCTCCAGAAGTCTTTGGAACTGCTTTGTGGAAGGAGTTTGGAAAGGTCTGGAGATATCAGGCAGAGATACCTAGTAATGTTTTAAGGGTAATTCCGATGTAAGCTCAGAAGACCAGAATGATGACAGGAGTGCACAGAGTAATGACTGTACTTGTGAGGTTTCAGATTGGAATGAAAACTCTATCAGGAATTGGACTAGAATCCATGTGTGTTACATTCTGGCAGAAGGCTGAGTTTAAAGTTTGTAAACCAATTAATATGATGGAGGAAATACAGCCCAATGTTCAGGCCATAGCATGGTTACAGTTTTATACCTTTAGACAGATTTGTAGTGTGAATCAGGAGTAGAAAATTTAAAATTTTTGACTTTGTCCAGAAAAGAAGTACATGTAAACTTAGGACCAAAGCATGTATGGATGCTGAAGAGATTAGCACCATTTTTTAAAAATCAATTACTTTGAACCAGGACAAAAATAAGTCTTGAGCATTTCTCAGGAATCAACAAGACCCCACCACTGCAAGCTGAACTGCAGAAATATAAACATTTTATTTAGCAACAGAGCCCTTGACCCTCTGCTTGAGAAGGGGAGGGACTGATTTATCTAGATTTATTTCACCATGCTCAGCCATCCAGGCACTCAGAATGCAATGAAGCCATGGTACAAGTGGTCTGGCTACCACTTGAGATGGAAGTAGACCTTGTTTGTCCATATGATGCTGCTTTTATGGGCATGTAGAATACAAGTGTTACAGGGTCATGGGAGCATCTATCCAGATTTCAAAGAAAAGACTGAGAGCCCAGGAAAAACTTGTGACAGGGTTGGAGTCACTGCCAGGAGCTCAACAGTGTAATGCATGAAGTGGAAGCCGAAGCTGTATTAGGATGGTAGGATGTCAGAGATGCCAAGGATGTGGAATGTCTGCTGAGAAGAACTATAGTCAGCAAGCACAGCTGGCCCAAGAGAGAGGCCGGATGTACTGCAACCAGCAAAACCATAGGTGTAGGGTTTCCAAGCCCTCTGAAGCTCACAGCTCATGATCATGTGCCTCAGTTGCTGGAATAGAAGTACAGCATTTAATGTTCATCCTGCTGAGTTCCAGTCTTGCTTTAATTCAATTAAATATTTATTTATTTGTCCCTTTTGTAATTGGAGTATTTACTATGTGTCACTGTATCTTGGGAGCATATAAAGTGCTTTGTTTTTTTTTTAAATTTTACAGGAGTTAACATATAAGAGCTTGCCTTGAATCTCAGAGAAGTCTTTGGACTTGAACTTCTGCACAGTTCATAGACAGTCAAAGCTTTAGGAAAGGAACTGAGGCATTTTCAGTTGTACACTGGGGAGTTATATCTTCTAAGGCAGAATTACAACCTTACTATTCTCTTTATTAAGAGGCAAAACATCAAGATGTGTCATGGTGTTAAGGAGACAAAGGGCAGAATATGATGGTTAATCTGGGTTGTCCACTTTTATCAGCTTGAGATGGGCCATGAGGGTGTGAACTTTTGTGCTACATCTGGGCCACAATCCTTTGCTCTTTGGTCTCTTTCCCTTCTCTTTGCTTTCTAGATGCTCTTAACAGATACAGAAAAAAATCTTTGACAAAATCCAACTTTCATTCATGAAAAAAAACTGATGAAAATAGATATAGAATGGCTTCATCTTGTTCTGATAAAAGTCATTTATGACAAACCTATGGCAGTATCATATTAAATAGGAAAAAACTGAAAACTTCCCTTCTAAAATCAGAAACAAGATAAGTATACCTACTATCAACACACCTGTTTAACACAGTACTCAAAACACTAGTCAGAGCAATCAGACAAGGAAGAAAAATAAAAGCAATATGAATAGGAAAGGAAAAAACTCAAATTAACATTATTTGCAGACAACATGATGCTTTACATAGAAGATCCAAAAAATTTTAGAAAGAGACTCCTAGAATTAATAGCAAATTTAGTAATGAAGCAGGATACAAAATCAACACATGCAGTAATCAAGTGTTCCTGTACCTCAATTAATTCACCAAGAAAAAATTTAGGAAAAAATTCCATTCACAACAGCACCAAGAATACTTTGCAATTAATCTATGCCAAAGAAGTTTTCTGCAATGAAAACTACAATTGTCTGAAAAAGGAAGTAGAAGACATCATAAAATGGAAAGATATTCTCTGTTCCAGAATAGATGGAACCAATACAGTCAAAATGCTCATACTCCTAAAACTGATATACAGATTTAATACAACTCCAATGAAAATACCAATAGCATTCCTAACAGATCTAGAGAAACAATCCTAAAATTCATATGAAATCAGAAGAGACCCAGAATAGCAAAAGCAATCCTGGGCAACAAAAGCAACGTAGGAGGCATTGCAAACCTGAATGTTGAGTTATAGTACAAAGCTACAGTGATAAGATATATATATATAAAAAAAGCATGCCACTGGCATAAAAATAGACATATGGATCAATGGAAGAGAATAGATACTATAAAACAACTGCAGGCACATCAACCCTTTGATCTTTGACCCAGTGGTCAAAAAAAATACACTAGAGGAAAGAGTCTCTTTAAGAAATGGTACCAGGAAAACTGGCTACATGGAGAAGATTGTATGTAAGCCTATATCTCTACCTTGCGAAAATATGAGATCAAAGTAGATTAAAGGTCAAAATATTAAAACAGAAACACTTAATCTGTTGGAAGGTAAAATAGGTAAAACTCTTGAAGACATAAGAGTAGGCAAGGACTTTCTGAACAGAACCCAATCGCCCAAGAAATAACAAGGATAAACAAACTGGATTATATCCAACTAAAATGCTTCTACACAGCATAGGAAACAGGCAATAGAGAGAAAAGACAACATACAGATTGGAAAAAACATTTTGGTAGCTATTCCTCTGACAGAGGACTAATATCTAGAATATATAAAGAACTCAAAAAATTACCCCAATAAAAGATCCAATCAAAAAATGGGCAATTGAAATGAACAAACACTTCTCAGAAGATGCACAAATGGCTAATAAATACAGGAAAAAATGGTCAACAACACTGAGATTCCTTCTGACTCCAGAAAGAATGGCCATCACCAAGAAATCAAATGCTAGAGAGCCTGGGGTAGGGGATGGAGCCCTTCTGCATTATTAGTGAAGTGTAAACTAGAACAACCATTATAAAAAGCAGTATGGGGTTTCATCAAAAAACTAAAAATAGAAATTTCATTTGACCCATTAGCTATTCTTCTTCCAGGTATCTTCCCAAAAGAGTTAAAGACATGTTACAGTGCCACATACATACCCATGTTTAGTGAAGCACAGTTCATAGTAGCTAAATCTTGGAAGCAACCTATTTATCCATCAACAGATGAATAGATAAAGAAAGTAAGGTAATTATACTACTCTGTCATAAAGAATAAAAAACTTGAGTCATTTGTAGGAAAATGGATCTGGAGATCATAACCTTAAATGAAATAAATCAGACACACAAGCTTAAAATCCCAATGCTTCTCATATATGAGAACCTGAAATATAAATAAAGAGCAAAATAAAAAAACTAGATAATAAGAAGTAGGAAGACAAAGGTCTCTTACAAAAAGGAGGGGAACCAAGAGATGGATTGGGGGGAAGAAGGATGGAATGATGGGAGGGAGAGTGAAAATTTAAATATGTTCTATACATGTACCAATTCTCCACAAGGACTGTAATCACTATGTACTTCAAATATATAGTAATAAAAATTTTTAAAAGTACTATAAAAAATAAATAAAACTACAATATAAAAATCTCTCCATCTTTTTTAAACTTTTGATAAAGTTTGGCATAAAATTTATAAATTCACCAGCATTCTTAAATTGAAGGCAAAAAAGTAATACCTATTAGCTGAACCTTGTCTAGTCTGTTACCCTTCACCAACTAAAGCACATTGTATTGCAAGAATTTTTATTACATTCTACTCAGCCATTCCTGAAGGAGAAAGAAGAAATTTAGAAGTCCATGTCAAAACATGTTTCTATGCTTAAAAAATATCATCTTATGAAAGATCAAGAGAATTATCTGTAACTCTGGAGACTATCACTGAAAAAATATTTGGATCCAAATCAGACCATGTGTGTGACCTTTGGCAAATCACTCAGTAATCCAGGACCTCCATGACTGCATCTGTTAACTAAGTGTGTTGACCTTACATATGATATATTCTGACTGTCCAGGAGATCATCAAGGGATCTGTTTTCAGAACTGGCACATTGCTATGGATTAATTTTAATCTTGAATATTGATCCATTCACTCATTCATTCATTCTTTCATTTACCTCACGCCTTTGTTGCAGATCCTTTGGAACACTGGAAGGATGTTTTTAAAACACTGGTTAGGATATTTTTAAAAACAATGTACCCAAACCACCAACGATAAATGCTGGAGAGGCTGTGGGGAAAAAGGAACCCTTCTCCACTGTTGGTGGGAATGCAGACTGGTGCAACCACTGTGGAGGTCAATCTGGAGGTTTCTCAAAAAGCTAGGACTGGAAGTCCCATTAGACCCAGCTATTCCGCTTCTGGGCATATTCCCAGAAGAAGTGAAATCATCTTACCACAGTGATGTATGTGCACCTATGTTTATTGCAGCACAATTTGTAATAGCCAAATCTTGGAAACAACCCAAATGCCCATCAATCAAGGAATGGTTAAAGAAGATGTGGTACTTTTATACAGTGGAGTATTATTCAGCTATAAAAAATGATCACATGGAGACTTTTATAGGTAAATGGATGCCACTTGAGACCATACTCATAAGTGAAATAAACCAAACACACATGTGTAAACACCGCATTGCCTCCCTAGTGTAAGAAACTGAAAGACTCAGTAAGATACAAAATTCCTGATAAATATGGAGAAATGGTTCTGAAAACCAATGGTGCTCTTATTCTTGGATTTGATTGGTTTAAGACCCTTTCCTACTATTTGAAAGCAAT
>RJWT010000341.1:0-47341 GCA_004365215.1 Cuniculus paca
CCTTGTTGAGACAAAATACCTGACGCCAATATGAAGGAAGGAAAGGTTTATTTCTTACAGTTTTCAATCCATACTCAACTGGCTCCAAGGCAGGGTGGCGTGGCTGAGGGGCAGCTGTTCATGGCGGCCTACAAGCAACAAGAGCGAACAGGGCAAAAAGAAAAAAACCTTCCTTCTTCCCTCCCTTATATTGGATGCTAGCTCCACCCCTGGGTGGGTGCAGCACTCACACTGCCAGTCCCAGCACTAGACAACCAACCGATCACAAATGCTAGATTCAGCCACCTCCATGACTGCATGAGACTTGGGGAGCCACCTAGACACAAACCATAACAGCAACGTATACTTTAGAATGTACTGTATTTCTGAGTTGTGGTACTCAGTAAATTAGGTATATTAAATGTGTTTTCAGCTAACAGTGAATTTATTTGTGTACCTGCCTCAAAAACTATTTGTTCACTTGATTAAATGAATGCTTGTGTAGTTACCTAAAAAGAATATCTGAGAATACTTGTCTCAGATGATGGCTCACACTATTTTACTTTAAAATTGGTGGCAAGAATAGTAGTATAGGTAAAGCTTTTTCCTTTTTTAGTTTCTTATTCACTAACAGCAAGTCAAGTAGCTTTTATCTGTTTGTTCCATAAGTTGTAATTTAGGTTTCTAAGGAAGATAGTGTAATAAAGAGGCCTTTTTATTAACTGCTTTTAGATTATTTCATGGAGAACATTTAAGAGGCTTTGTTTTATTTTACCAAAATCTGAGCTGTAAGAAAGCAATCCATATATTACACTTTTGGGGGCCAGTATTAGAAAAGTTTTTTCAAGGTACTTAAGCATTAAGTAAATACACTAGCTGATGTAACTGAAAGTTCTAGTGGGTCTAATGATGAGTGGCTTATCCATCATACTCTTGGCAGAAAGCTGATGTCATACTCACCCTGGGGTGTTGAAAATAGTTTAATGCAAAGCCATTTTAAAAATTGTGAACATTTTTGTTAAGGGAATTCAGCATCGTTTAAGAGATAGGAGAGAGGAGTCAGTGTTTAGTTTAATTCTAAAAGTATCGTAGCTGTAGGAACAGGGTTCCTGACCAGAATGTAGTCTTCAATAAAGAAAGTGTACTGATCTGGTATATAATGAACCAAGTATATTTTCTCTCTGGCCTTTAACTTCATACTGATATCTTCAGTTGGTCAAACTCAACTGGAAACCAATAGGTGAGAAACTTGTCAAGCATAGAAATACAATAGGGAAAGTTGAAGAGTAGATGTAGATAGAGATAGAGATAGAGATAGAGATATCTCTAGTAAATTTGGCTTCAGGCGTGGGTTATTACACTCTCAATAGTGTCATCATGGACACAAGTTTTATCTGTATCACTGGTATGTTACCTACAGTGTTGATTTTGTGCTGTTTCTGGTATATTTTTTGCTTATAGACAGGCTTTTAGGGAGTCTGGATGATAGAGACCCTCATACTGAGATTTGGGAGGGATAGTGGATAGTATTCCATTTTCCTAATTACTGAACAAGATTCTTCTCTTTAATTTGATTGGTTAGCTTAGGTCTTACAAAATACCTTTGAACCAACCTATGTTTTAATAAAAATATTAAATTTTGCTGTCAGATTTCTGAGTAAATTATTGTGTTCCCCACCAAACAATAATAAATGATTAATATGATTGAATTGGGCCATTGGAGCTATTTGGGTGTGGAAATCCTTGGAGGTGCAAAATGGATATCAAGGATTACCTATTTCCTGTTATACCTTTCTCAATTAAAATAATTTTTTACAACTTACTTAATATGTAGCTATGCATGTTTTATATGTGGAAAGAATTTTTTGCAATAAAAATAACCATTTCTTGCAACCCATTAAGTACATCATGAATTGATCTAAATGTTGAGAAGATCTGGTTTTATTGAAGTAAAATGTCGCCTTATAACACCCAGCACTCCTATCTTACCTACTTTTAGAGCTCATGAGTTGTTTTCCCTCTTTTCATTTCCAAATAAGTTTGGTCATGTTTTATCTAGTAATTCTTAAAATTGCATATTCCATTACCTGTTGTCATATGGCTCAGATTCTAGTATTTGGCATTTTCTTGAAGGTTCACATTATGCTTCTGTTTTAAAGATTTCTAACTAAAAATCAATCCAAGTATAAATCTGTTTAAGAATAATTTCACTTGAGAAAATTAAAGCAAATACCAAGAACAGAAGAATATTTAAGGCAGTTAATGAAATAAAGTCATTTAAAGACAACTAAGTCCTCCTTTCCTAATCTCGTGGGTTTTTTCCATATTTTTTATAATCTTACTTGACTTTTGAATTCAGTTAAACATTTACTGTTGAATTAGGGAAGGGACTAGAAAAATAAAAGTTGAATAAAATAGTATCCCTTTTTATATTAAGAAAGGTATGCGAATAACTAGTAAGACTACCACAAGAAGGAATAAGTATATTTATAGGTGAAAGCATGCAGTTGAAGAGAACATACATTTTATGTGTAGTAGGATTTTGAGTAAGCCAATAAAAAGCATAATTTTAGAAAACTGTTTCTTAAATTTTAGAACTAAAAACTACTGTTGGACAGAATTATTGGTAAGCAAAAGCAGCACCTGTGGTGTTTTTTGTTTGTTTGTTTGTTTGTTTGTTTGGAAGGTCTTAGTGTAGTGCTTTTAGCATACAATTTGTGAGCAACTTGAAAATTTTTTTGTAAATTATGAATTGCTTCCTCACATGAATGTGATCCTGATCATCAGCCTGATTTTCATATTGCAATTTACTGCTCGAGGCATTCATATGTAAATAAATGCAACTTGAGAACATCATGTCAAGTGAAATAAGTCAGATACACAAACTTAAATATCATGACTCCTCATAAATGAGAAAAAATATGTATTATATATAGTGTGTATATATATGTGCATATATATATATGAGGTTAGTAAGGGAAATGCACAAAGTTCCCCAAATTATATACTCTGTTGTTTCAAAAATATTATGCTAATTTGTTTCACTTATACTACTATTTTATATTAGTTCATTGAAAAGAAAGCTTTTTGTTATATGTTTCTTCTTTGTAAGATCCTTTTCGGTCTATGTCTTATACTTTGAATAATTACTTTGAGGGTAATGAAACACACTGTATTAACTATTGCTATTCTCTTATTATTTTGTCATGAAATTTTATTTTATTTTTCCATCAAATAAAATATTGGGATGGGGGGAATCACCTGACAAGCCGAGCATGGTGGTGTTATCCTGTCATCCAAGCATTCTAGGAGTCTAACACAGGAACATTACAAGTTGTAGCCCATACTGGGTGACTCAGTAGATTAGCAAGACTTTGTCTCAGAATAAAAATGGACTGGAGATATACCTCAGTTCGAAGCCTCTGGGTTCAATCATAAATACTGGGCTTATGTTAAAAAAGGATATACAAATAATCAATAAGAGAAGACCTGGTTTCTGAGAATGTTTAGAAACAAGATCCAACTATATTTTCTTTCAGAGTTTTAAAAGCATAAAAGTGAAATGTATTACATCATGTTCTTATCACTAATTATATAAAATAACATATTTAAAATTATAGCTAGTGAAGAAATTGACAGAGGTTGTAAATAACCATTCGTTTTATTTCAATATTTTCTATGGAAAATACATTTTAGTATATGCGGTGCCACAGTGAGTGTTGAACAATACATTTTAGAATGTAATGTTTTATATTCTTTTCACTGAAATTTCTTAAAATATGAGTCTACATTCCCTGCCTTTATATTCTAATACTGGTTTTTTTCCTTTAATAACTTATTTTTTAGGATCATTTCTTCCATCTCTTCTAAAATTTTCAATTAAGTTATGCTTGAAGGTTTTATTTGCATTTCATAGGCTACTTCTTATCTAAGTACCATTGTTTTGTTTTGTTTTTTTCCCAGGTGTAGTTTAATTTAAACATTTGGGTTTTTGTTTTGAGTTTAGAAAATAAGTAACTATTTCAAAGACAAGTACATTGAGAAATTTATAAAGCTACATGTATCATTTATATCTTTTAAATATTTTATAGTCAATCAACATGTATTATACATATCAATCATTTCAATATGATATTTAAATTACACCCATTGGGTTCAATGTAATGTATAAAACACACATACATTGTGCTATTATTCACTCTCCCCACCACTTTTCCCAACTTTGGTAATCACCTGTATTCACTCTCCCCACCACTTTTTCCAACTCTGGTAATCACCATTCTACAGTGGGTGGACATGTACCACATGTTCACTTTAATATATGGAAACCATTGATATTATTTGTAAAACACACAATCCTGTTAATATAAAGTTATTGTTAGCCTTGTCATAATGAACCAATGAAATGCTGGCTTCTTAGTGGAGTCTCTTAAACACACTCTGCAGATCTCTCATCTGCTCCAGGTTTTTTCTGTGCATTTATTAGGCTAAATCATGTTGCACATTTACTTTTTGTTTTATTTATTTTATATTTCTGCTTTATCCTCTCATGGAATGTAAATTCCAAAAGGCCAGGTGTTTTGTTTGGTCTTGTTTTGTTTTACTTTTGTTAACTACTCTTTCCACAGTGTCAAGGTGAATGCCTATGAAATAGTAAGTACTCATCATGTGTACTGTATATTCTAAGTGACTAAGTTGAAATTTTAGAGCTCTACCTTGTATTTAAGATGAAGGAAATCTATGCAGAGCTCTTTATTATACATTGAGCATTGAGTGAACATCAGGAAAAAGCAAGAGAAGGAAACTGGTGTGATGTGGGTAAAATTGATCCAAAGAAATAATTTTGTTTGGTTCCATAAAAAGGTTTTTAGTTTTTAATTTTAGTTATTTTAGTCCCCCTCATTTTTTGTTGTCTCTTTCCCTGATCCACACATCAACTACTTGGAATCATTTGAGTTTGTAAACCTTGTTTATGTAGCAATATGAAAATAGATAACATGAGCTGCCATTTTCCTGAGCATGGTGAATGTAAATAATGCATATGGGAGTTAAAATTGACAACTTTAGTCTTTGTAGACCTTGATCATCCTGTGCTTACATTTAGTGTTCAGTCTGTAGAAAATGTGGACAGAGGTACAATGTGATATGCACTTCAGGGTCAAATGTTAATTCAGATAATACATTGCCCTATGAAGGGGAAGAACATGATACTATAAAAGACATCATAAAATGAGGGAGAAAAGATTTATGTAGGACATGATGTTTTTGATTTGTGAGTGTAAATTACTGACTTTTATCAAGAGCATTTTTTTATATCTTGTAACATTTTCATCTGAAATTATATCCCAGGTAGCATTGTTTGATTAAAATGCAGTATAGTTTTAGAATCACATACAACTTAACATGTTTTAGTAAAAAGTTACAAGTGAAACTAATTTTAATAATATATACATTTAACCTAGTACATCCAAAATATTACTTCAACATATACCATAGTCAATAAAATGAGTAAGATTTTGACATTTGTTTTCATATTGAGCCATGAAAATCTGTATACATACTTAGAGTAAATCTCATTTTGGACTAGCAGCATTTTAAAAGCTCAGTAGCTATGTAGACCTTTTAGAGAGTAAAACTTTATGGTTTAGTTTTACTTGGAGATTCTGTTGTTTAATACCATTGGAAATAGGTTGTATTTTGGTGACAGCAATTGAAAATTCGTGATGGGAATACCCTGCTACAAGCAGTAATATATGAAAGAGTAGAAGCATAGTGGATCATTCAAGAAAGTAAAAAGAGAAGAGGACCAAAGAAGTAGTATTTAAACCAAAGACACTAAGGAGTAGTTTGAGGATCATGAAAGCCAAATGAGGAGAGTATATTGAGGAGTGTTAGATTTGCATTTTCAGAAACTATAGATAGATCAGAAAGCTTTATGCTAAAGCAAGATGTATTTGTGAATATGAAACTTTTGTAAGGAAAGATTCAGTGGATTGGTGGAATTATTTTATTTTCACTTTGGTTTGGGGTTAGTTTGAATGAAAGCACTTCTCTTTCCTATTTTTTTCATGCATTTTATTGTTTCATACTAATTTCTTTGCCTAATGTCTTGTTTGTCATTTATTTTATTTTAAAAACAAAAGAAAACAAGAACAAAGGGTAAAAATGATGCTACAGAATTTCAAAAGAAAATAATAGGAAATAATAATAGAAAATAATAATAATAGAAAATAATAGAAAAAATAATAGAAAATAATAATAACTAGTTAATATATTGCATGTTATCTTCAAAGTAGTTGTTCCGATTACAAGATTTAGGCATGAAAAAATGATCAAACAAACAAAAGCACAAACTTCTTTTTGATAAACTAACAGATTAGTAGCGTAGTTATCTATCGTGTGCATACACACGCACACATATGTATACATATAATCGTTTCCCTTTTTTCTTTTCTCCTTTCCTCTAGTTGTTGTTTCCTGTTGAGCACTTTCTTTCCCTTTCATTTTCACAGTATCTATTGTACATTTTGGATCTTGTTTACTCTTTCAATATTTTTACACTAGGGAGACACTACGATATTTACACATGCAAGTCTGATTTATTTCACTTGTGAGTATGGTCTCTAACTTCATTTCCTATAAAAACCTTGAGTTTATCCTTCTTTATAGCTGAGTAAACTTCTGTTGTATAAAAATACCACATCTCTTTTATCCATTCCACAATTGATGGACATTTGGGTTGTTTCCAAGATTTAGCTATTGCAAATTTTGCTGCTTTAAACATGGGTGTATATATATATTGCTGTGGTATGATGTTTTCAATTCTTCTGGGGAAATACCCAGAAGGGGATTAGCTGGGTTCAATGGGACCTCCAATCCTAGTTTTCTGAGGAATGTCCGCACTGATTTTCAGAGTGGTTGCACCAGTCTATACTCCCACCAAAAATGGAGAATAATTCCTTTTTCCCCACAGCTCTGCCAGTATTTGTTATTGGTTGATTTCTTGATGACAGCCGTTATTTCTGGAGTGAGATGAAATCTCAGTGTTGTTTTAATTTGCATTTCTTGTATTTGCCATTTGTATTTCTTCATCTGAGAAGTGCATGTTCATCTCAGATGCCCATTTTTGAACTGTGTCTTCGAATTTGGGGAGTCTGATTTTTTTCAATTATTTATATGTTCTAGATATAAATCCTTTGTCTGAGGGACAGTTGGCTGAATTTTTTTCTCAGTTTGTGAATTTTCTTTTCACTCTGTTGTTGATTTCTTTTGATGTGCAAAACTTTTTAATAAGATGAGATCCCAGTTATTGATTCTTTGAAGTACTTCTTGTGCAGTTTGCATTTTGTTCAACTCTTTGCCTACCCATGTCTTCAAGATTTCTACCTACCTTGTCTTCCAGTATATTTGATGTTTCTGTTTTAATATTTAGATCTTTGATCCATTTTGACTTTAGTGCAGTAAACTACATTCTCATCCATTACTATTTTATTTTGTGACAAAGTTTTACTCAGTTGCCCAGAATGGCCTGGAAGTTGTAATCTTTCTGCCTCAGCCTCCTGAGTAGCTGGAATTACAGGGGTCATTGTATTTCTTTATATTGAGCTGAGTAGCTTTATTTATTCAGAGTTATTTATCTGTAATTGTCCAAAAAGTACTTCAGATAAACTCACTCAAAGAAACATTGTGTAAAATACTAAGTTACTTATAATGAAAATTTTACTAACAAATGAAATATAAAATTTTGTATTTAAACTGTTAGGGATGGCATATGAAAAGTTCATCTATGCTTATGCTAAGTCGGCAATTACACAGTTTGATATGGATATTTTTAGCTATAATTTCTGTTTTTTTTTTAAAGTCATCAAGAGTTCACATAACTAGAGCGGTCTTAGAACAATTTTTATCCTTTGCAAAATATCTTGATGGTTTATCTCATGGAGCACCTTTGTTGAAGCAACTTTGTGATCACATTTTATTCAACCCAGCCATTTGGATACACACACCTGCAAAGGTCTGAATTTTATTCTCATTCATTTTATTTTAGTGTAATGTTTTAAATTATAGTTAATGTATTTAAAGTATTTAGTAGAAAACATAGATTTTTTTGTTTTATATTTATCAGACGCAATTGTATTAATATCAGAGATAAATATTAAATATGGAAATATTAAAATGAATCAAACTAAAGTTAAAAATTGAGCTGGATATAACAGTGCATTGCGATGTTATTAGATGTGATCCATACCTTCTCAAGTAAGAGAATTTGCTGCCGCCTGTAATCCCAGCACTCGGGAGACTGAGGCTGGAGGATTGTTGTGAGTTCAAGACCAGCGTGGGCTACAAAGTGAGCACATGGCCAGCCTGAACTGCATAACAAGACCCTGTGTCAAAAAGACCAAAACAGAAAAAAAAGAAAGAAAGAATTTGCTGCACTGGTTATGTATAATCATTTTGACTGAAAAATTGATTTCACTTTGAATACACAGTTTAGATCGTGGCATGGAAATAACATTTGTTTTTAAATAAAAATAGACACAAAATTGAATTTTTTTCTAGATAATAAATAAGAAAAGTCTTAGTATTTCACATTCTGAGTTTATTTCTATGATATTCTAATGGAAATGAATAAGATGAATGTTTTCATTTTGGTCTATCTTTTATAGTTTTAAAGTCTCCTGTGTCCCTGGTTAGATAATGTTTAAGTTACGATTTTTGTTGATTCACCTTCTTACTTATTGGACTAAACCCAAACCTGAGGTTTGTTCACTTTTCAACAAGGTGTTCATTTGTCATTGTTGTGTCACAGGTCAAATTTTAAAAGCCAACTTGGTACTAATGTCGTAGCTGAAGAAAACTGAAATTCCCTAAACTTGGGAAATTAGACAGCAGTACTTTTTCAGATATACTACAGCAGCTGACTGATATTAATTGTGTTTCCATGAAGAATAATGTAAACTAAGAGTTACTGAAAAGTATTTTACTTAAAAGCTTTAGTTCAGCTTACTTTGAAAACTATTTGATTTTCCTGTCACTTTCAATTAAATTACTGAATATTTTAAAATTACTTGTCAGTAATTATTATCTTTATTGGGTAGGTTATCTTGATTGTATTTACTAGTTAATAAAGATTATCAAAAGAGTTTTAGTAGGATGTTGATTTTGATTTTTCTCTATAAAATATGTTTTGTTTACAAAAGGTTACTTTCAAACTTAAAATGAGTGGTCATTTCTTGGCTTTTACTGATTTGCATTTGAAGTAAAATAAAATGTATACTTAATAACATTTGATATTTTAATTTATTTTAATGATTGGCTAATATTCTGTATTAGGTTCAACTTTCTCTATATACTTATTTGTCTGCTGAATTTATTGGAACAGCTACAATCTACACTACCATACGCAGAGTAGGAACAGTATTACAGCTAATGCACACATTAAAATATTACTACTGGGTTATTAATCCTGCTGACAGTAGTGGCATTACACCTAAAGGATTAGGTAAGTACACAACTACCACTATGTTTACACTTTCCTAGATTGCTCTATTTCTAAATACTGCTATAGTGCATGACCATGAAACTATCACTTTTAACCATTCTCTTCCTTATGAAGAAGACAGGAATATTTAAAATAGTTTATGCTAAAAAGTTAAGAACTTTGTCAGTGTTACATTATTTTGGAATAAAGGCAAGTAGAAATAAACAAGTCTTCCTTTTAACCTTCTTTTTCTTCTCTCACTTTGCCATCTACCTTTCACACGTTTATTTCCTTTTCTACGCACCAACTCCGTACAAGTGGAATTTGAACCCAGAGTGTTGCCACTAAACAGCATCTTTCTTTTTTTTTTAATTTTCAGATAGGGTGTCTCTAAATTGCCTAAGACTGGACTAGAGCTTCGTAATCCGCCTGCCTCAGTTTCTCAGACTGCTGGGCTTATAGGCATGTACCACAATGACTGACTCTCAGATTTTCATTTTTGCAAGTTGTAATATAGAAGTTATTATGTCTCATTGTATCATGTCAAGGAGGTATATGATGTTCAGCTGTCCTGTTATGAGAGATTTTACCTTTGAACATTTTGCTAGGGTGTTGTCTTCCATGTTTGTTTTTCCATATAAAATAACTGTTTCTCCTGTGTAACTAATATTTGGTGGAGAAATACATTGAGCTGTATAAATATTCTGTTCTTCAGTAAAGTTTCATCTGTTTGGTTTTAGTTTATAGATAACTCTTACTGGAGTTGATCTTACAGTGACAAGTGCCAAACAATTGTGCTTTCCAAGATATTTATTAGTTTGCATAGCCATATAGAAAGTATTTTAGGTTTATGTTTCCATTAAGTCTCTTTGCAGGAGTTAGCACTTCCATTTTATTGCACCAGTAGCCACAGACATTGTGTAAATGAATGTGTATGGCTGGTGCCAATGACATTTATAGAAACAGACACAAGTTGGATTTGGCCTAAAGTCTACAGTTCATTAACCCCTTGGGTTGTGTCTTTATTTTGATGCTTGTCAGACATTTGGCCAGTTGGTCTCTTCACATAGTTTTTTAGGTCTCTGTGATAGGTGTCTGTAATTCTGTAGTATTTCCTTACTTACTGGCACAAGATATTCTTCATGCATATTACTGTGTACTTTTCTGTTGCAACCCTGGAATCATCTGTTTCTCAGAGAAACTCTGGTTTGCTTGGTGAATATGGTTTTTAGGAATCATTTTCTAAAGGATTTTAATTTTGCTTGTTTGCTTGGTGAATATAGTTTTTAGCAACAAAGATCCTAGATTTTTGGTGTACTTCTTGTTCCTTCTGTGTTCTCTTGATGGAAAGACCCAGGAAATACATTTATATGTATGTACATATACATGTGTGTGCATACATTCAAAAGTGTATCTGTACTATCTGTGGTTTTATCAGTACCTTCAAGTCTAGTCTGAAAACCACATATCTCAGTGTAGACATGATATTTACAGTTTTCCATTAGTGAGATGCCTAGAGCCCATTATATTTATATATTTTCTGTTCTTTATGTTATTAATGTTTTAACATGTTTTAACATTGCCAGAAAGTCCTTGTGTCCTCAACCCCACTATTCTTTGGCAATGAACCACCCTACGTACTCTCAGCTCCTTGGCCCCCCGATCCTGAATGTCACACAAGACCCAGTTGCCTTGTTGGCTAGGTCAGCCTCTAGAGTCTTGTTGTTCCTTGCTGCCTCTTTAGGACCCTGGCCTCTGAGGCCTCGCCAGCTCAGCTGTCTCCAGGGAAGTGAAGTGGAGAGAATCAATATATATGTTTTAAAGAGGAGTGACTTACAAGTGGAAGACCATTTCTTTTGTTTATGATACAGTTTATTCTTTTGCTTTAATATTTAAATTCTTCTGAGATTAATTTTGTTGTTTGATTGAAAGCTTCTGCCTTGAAATACAGTTTTCTAAATGACAACCTTTTCCAATACCATTTTGAAATAAAATTATTTCCTATAAGACGCTGAAGATAATTTGTACAATAATAGCTTTCATAGACTATTGGCTGTCAGCTAGAGAAGTAGGATCTTTAGGTTTTGACTATGGCTTAACACTCTCACCCCTGAAATGATTATTTTATAATGTTTACTTTAAAAGCATTTACATATGATAAAAATATCATAGTAGTGTATGTTTAGGTTAGCAAGTGAAATAATTCAGTGATTTATGGATAAAATGGCTCACTAAGGAGCCAGGGTTACCAGTCTTAGATTTCTTTTCACCTCTTTTCCTTTGCTAATATAAACAACTTATTCTTTAGCTTCTGTATTTTCCATAAATGACATAATTTATGATTTGCTTTTTCCTGTTAATTTTATATTTGTTAGGTAAATCTTTTGTATTTTATTTTACCTAAAATTGATTCATGTCATACATATAATACACATCTAAGTATATCTTTCTGTGCAAAATGCTATTTTCATTATGCAGTATATGGCAAGGGTAATCACAGGTAACATTTCCTGCATGCTTACAATAAAAATCATTAATGCACTATTCTTACTCTTTATGTATATTCACTCATTCGGTACTCACAAAATATTTTATAATATAAATGACTTTATTATCCTAATGCGTAGCACTAATGAAAGGACCTTCAAGTCCAGTCTAAAACCTTAACTTGAAAAAATAAACTTGAAAGAATAAAAAAGAAAAAAAAAACTGAGTCATACAGATATAAAACTTGTCTAATGTATCAAATGGTAGCAAAAATAAAAACAAGGTAGACTATGATTAGAAAATGGCTCTCTAGTGGGAGAGGGATGGAGGATGTTATCAAGAAGGTAAGTATGGTACAGAACTGAGGGCTGGTATAGCATGAGGGCTTTAGTATGCTGGGCAGGCGGATTCACTGCCTACTGTCAAATAATCAAAAATTTTAAAAGCTGTTTTTTAAAACATTCATAATTTTAAAAATCTGTAGCAATGGGAGTATTCTTGCAACAGAAATCAAATGCTGTAAATCATGACCCCATCATTCCCATGTTACACATAGTTTCTTTAGCAGCACACCAAAGGTTGATGGATTTTCCTACCAGGCTGTTGTTAGTGTTTGATTTCTTTACCTAAGAAGCTGTTACACAGGTGTTCATTTTATAATAATTCATTAAGTTATGTTCTTATATGTTATATATGTGTGCTTTATTTCACAATGAGAAAAGTTTTTAAAAGTATTAATAAGAAAGGAAAGAGGGTTTTATGTAATGTTGATAGGAATGAGGCAAAAATTGTGAACTGTCTGGGAATGGGGAATAAACTTCTTTTTTACTAATAGGTAGAATGAATTATTTAGGTAATAATTTACAGATGTAACAATCTGCATGTAAATATTTTTTGGGTGGATAAAGAGGTTAAAATTACATGTGAAGGGATTGTGCTTTTAAAATTGACAAATCTTCTATATATATATCTAAGAAAGACTTAATTGGTGAAGGATTTGGGGGGACTCTAGCTTTATATCTTAGAACTATAATTATTGTATGTTATATACCATTCACATATGTGATGTTATGATATCAATTTTATTGATAATTAGTTATTTCACAAATAATTAGTATGTAGGCATTTTGATCAAAGTGGTATGTGCATTTTCATTTTCATGTTAACTTTTGTTTATTGACTTAACCATTTTTTATGTGCAAAGAAAAAATGTACAAAACAAATAGGTAAATTGGGATGCTTTTTCTCTGTTTCCTGTATGAGGTATGGAGTGAACCTGGATAGTCTGTAAATGAAAACAAGTTTAATTGAGAGTGGAAGAAATATTAAGAAAACTGTTAATAAAAAATAAGAAAAAGTAGTAAATATTTGGTGATTATGCAGTTTGGAATTATTCAGAAATTGAGCTCTCATCTGTCAAATCTGACATTTTGTGAATGATTTTACATTGGTAAAAACCTGATAATTTTTAGATCTCTGGTATTACTGAAATGGTATAACATTAACAATAACATTGTAATTATAATAAACATAATCATTAAAGAATTTAACAGTATATTGAAGTAATGGCATTAAACTTACTTAATATTGTGAATTTCCCTTTGGTTTTTTTTTTTTTTTTTCCTGTTTTATTCTAGATGGTCCCCGGCCATCACAAAAAGAAATTATTTCACTTCGGGCATTTATGCTGCTTTTTCTGAAACAACTCATCCTAAAGGTAAAATAATTTTATATATTTCAGAATTGTGATATATTAGGTCAAAAGTAATCTTTGGCAAAGTTGGCATATTTTGCATTATTATTGTTAAATTAGCAGTAACAAATCTTTTATGAATTGCTTTCAAAATTTTATAAATTGTAGTACTAAGCTTTGTTGAACTTTTAATTAAATGCTCTTTGATATCCTTCATGTTAATGGAGGTGGGTGGCAGAAGATGACAAGGAACATAAGTAAGAAGCATAAATATTTTAGAAAATGTTCTGTGTTCGAGTTTAGGAAATCTTGTATAGTGTTTAGAAATGTTGCATAGGTATAGACAAAAGTAAAATAAACTAAAATTGTAAGATGGTATGACAAGTCGATAAATGTGTTAGTCACTTTCCTGTCTGGGACAAAATACTTGATAAGTGCATTTTAAATGGGAAAAGGTTTATTTGATTCATTGTTTCATAAAGTTCAGTTCATGTTTGACCTGATTCTAAGGTAGAAATGGCTTGGCAGAAGAGCAAAGTGGAGGAAAGCTGCTCAACACTTGGTAATGAAGAAGCAGAGAGAGGGAGCAAGGAAGAGTCAGGGATACACCCACGAAGTTCATGCCCCAGTGACCAACCTTTCCAAGTAGGCCCCAAGTCCTAACAGCACATTCATCTATGAATTCATCAATGAATAAATTTACTGATGCATATAGTACCCTCACAATACACTTACCTTTGTAAAGCTCCACCTCTGAACACAAGATTTTTGAGTAACACTGCAGATTAAATCATAGTGTTTAGCCCCTGACTCCCAAGTGGCTAATGTATACACATTATGCAAAATGCATGTAGTCCATTTCCAAGAGTCACCAAAATCATAATAGTTCTAGCATTGCTCAAACGTCTTAGGTATAAGATTTTGGAGTCTTCTCTGAGATTCAAGACAAGCTCTTAGCTATGACTATAAAAAGTCAGAAAGAAAGTAAAATATTTCCATGGTATGGAGTAAACAACACCATTTCAAAAGCCAGTAATAGAGGCATAGAAAAGAATCAGACCAAAGTAAGACTGAAATCTATCAGGGAAAACATTAAATTCTGTAGCTCCATGCCCAGCACCTAGAACATGTGGTGGTGAAATGTGAGTTCTGAAGGACTCCAGCTGTACTATCCCTGTGGCCATGCAGGTTGCTGCTCAGTCCATGTAGATAGCCACTCTCTTGGTCTGCTTCCAATCTCTCCTTCTGGTTTTAGTCAGCAGAAATTCCATGTTCCTGAAATGTCTAAGTTTTTAGAGTCTCCACTTCAACTTCACTTTACTTGCCTGACTTCACTCATTGCCTTCTCGAAGGCACATTGCCTGGAATCACAGGCTTTCCTTTGAAATCTGGGAGAAAGCCTCCATGATGTTACAAGTCTTTTACTCAGTATGCCTATAAAACCAGCACCATCTCTTCTGAGTGGTAGCAATATCTGGGACACTGTGGACCATGGGTGCAATGGCCTCTAAGTACCTAGATGGCTAAATTTTGGAATACTCTTCCCTAGGCAGTCCCAAATAAGCAGGACACTTTTGGTCTCTCTTTTCAGAGAAAAGTGTTTCAAAGAATTTATTCTTATAGAGCCTCTGATGGCTTGGATTTGACTGGTTTGTGAGATGGCTTCAATCCATCTTTTCTATTCTTCTGGTCAAAGTACATGAACTCAATTTTTTACAATTTTGGGAAAGATGACCACATTGGTGTAGGAAAGATGGTTGCAGTCCTGTTTGTCACCAGATTCAGAGTTTGCAAACTAAAACAAAAATTCACCAAGTACTTCTTTTTGTGAACCAAGTTGTTTGCAAACAAAAACATTAATGAACCAAAGTACCACTGTACAAGATTTCTTTTCAGTGGTGCTAAACTTTTCAGTAACCACACTCTCTTTGACCCTACTTTATATGCACTTACTTCCTTGTCAAATTGGAAGATTTGGATATTTTTGGGCTCTGCTCTTTGCTCATGATTCTTACCATAAATTTACCATGATTCTTGCCATGAAAGCAGCCAGCAGCAACATGCCACCCCCTGACCATTGGACTACCTTAGTATTTCCTCTGCCAGATTAGTCTGCTGCCTTTAAATTCACCTTCACATGAAGTCCTAAGACATGGGTAGAATGTAGGCAAGTTTTTTGCCAGATTGTAACATGCACAGCCCTGAGTCCAATATCCAGTAGAGTATTTTCCATCTAAAATGTCTTGAGCCTGATGTTTACTGTTCACATTCTGGTCAGCGTTCTGGTCTTCTGAGCTCCCAACAGATTGCCCATGAAGCTCTTCTTACATCATTCTAAGGTTTCTCTATCCTCTATCTCCCAATCTGTGCAAACTGTTACTGCTAAAGAATTCCAAAGGCTTCTTATCCATATTAGTCACTGTCCTGCTGTTGGATCAAAATAACTGATACTTGCACTTAACGGAGGTGAGGTTTATGGTTTCTGAGGTTTCATCCCATTATTGGCTGACTCCAGTGCAAAAACAGCATGGCAGAAAGGTATGGTGGAGGAAAGCTCCTCAATCCATTGCTGCCAAGAAGCAAAAAGAAGCAGAAAAAAGGAATTATGATAATATATCCTTCTAGATCATGCCTCCAGTGACCAACCCCCTCCAACCAGGCCCTACTTCCTAATACCCATCGAACTATAAACTCATCAATGGATTAATCCATTGATGAGTATAGTACCCCCGTGATCCAATCACCTTTGAAAAGCCCCACCTCTGAACATGAGACTATTAGAGGACATTTTACGTCTAAACATAACAATACTCTAAACTTTTGTATTCTTTTAAGAAAACTAAATAATTACCAGGTAGTAATAAGAACACAATTATTGATGAAAATATGCTAATTTTTGATAGACTCAATCAAATTTTAGGAACTTAAAATCAGATACAGTTTTCTGAATATTTACTTAAGTGAAATAAATTATTATGAAGATTTGGAGAATTTTATTTTTAAAATCTCTGCTTTTAAAGTCTTATTCTTATTTTCAGCAATAATTTGGATATATTTGAATTTTGAATTTTAGGTTTAAATTAAATAATAAAATGTTTTTCAAAAACTAGGATCGAGGGGTGAAGGAAGATGAACTTCAGAGCATATTAAATTACCTGCTTACAATGCATGAGGTAGGACATGGAACGGGGTCTATTTTAATCATTTTATTCAAAACTTTAGAATAAAATTTTTATTAAATAAATATTAATGATTCTTATGCAGGATGAAAATATTCATGATGTGTTACAATTATTAGTGGCTTTAATGTCAGAACACCCAGCCTCAATGATACCAGCTTTTGATCAAAGGAATGGAATAAGGTACGATTGTGATGCTATTATTAGAATTTAATGGAACACAATTTTTCACCCTAAAATATCTTCTATAAATGTTTGAATGAATCTGAAAAAATCTTATACATGAGAAGGAAATAAATGGATTCAGTTATTAATCTTCTAATAATCAAGGAAATTGATATATAGAAAATGGTCTCAGGAATCATGAAAAGCGATAAAGTCGTTATAGTTATAATAAAGATATTTCAAATCATATGAGAAGTTCATGTTTTTTGAAACAGGACAATAAAGAATATGATATGTTCTAGCAAAAAGATGATGCAAGACAGTTGCATGATATTAAGCCCAAGAAAGAGATAGAAGCTAGATTTGTGAAGCCTATAATGTGCTAATAAGGTTAGGGTTTTTTTTTTTTTTTTCTGTTGGTGATAAACTTTGAAGAATTTTGAATGGGGAAGTGATGTGTTCAAATTGGCATTTTTTAAAATTAATGGTGGTGTAAACATGAGTTAGAGAAGAGGATTGATGTAGTGATATCAAAGAGAGGTTATTTTATTAGTACTTAAAATGGTGACTTGTTACAGTGAAAGTGCAGTGAGAATAATAGACTAGAAACATGATTTGGAACAAGTGGTTTAAACCAAAATAATCTGAAAACTAACTTTAGTCATGATGATTTTAAAGAAACCGTAAATGTGTGAAACAGTTTCTGTAGTAGTATTGTCATGAATTTAAACTTACTTTTTCAAAAGAATTATAAAAAATCCTCAAATATTTTTATTTTATGTATTCATAAAAGATGTTTAAAGTATTTGGTAGTTTTGTTGTGATATTAGTAAGTGCTTATGAAACAATTTTTAAATTTCTAGGGTGATTTACAAATTACTGGCTTCTAAAAGTGAAAGTATCTGGGTTCAAGCTCTGAAGGTTCTGGGATACTTTCTGAAGCATTTAGGTCACAAGTAAGTTAATATTTTTCATTGTGAATTTTAGAGTTTTTATGAGCTTTACATCTAACGTAATATAAAATTTGACTAGAATAATCAAACAGTAGAAATATAAAAGTTGTAAGAATGTTTCGTAAAGTAATGTTTTATTAATAGAAGATTATAGAAAAAAATCACGATTTAGGTAATATAGTTTATCTCTTTTGTTTCTGAAATGGAAATTTTATCTTCAGTATAATATATTTTTTCAAAATAAAATAAATATGAATATGATTTTTGTAAAAACTTTCTTGACACAGGGACTAACATATATCTTAGGTCTCTCTGAGAACTGATGTTAAATGTACATACTGAGTAAGTACTTTATTATTCGCTTGTGTTTTTTAAGAATAAGCTTATTGATTATGTTTATGTTTTGAAGATCCTAGAATACATCATTTCTTCCTCCTAAATCTAGAATTTCAATACTTAGAAAATACTTTTGCTACAAGCAACAGCTGTGGATTTAATGTTTACAGTTTACACTATGCTGTCTAGTGCATGAATATTGTTTTATAAATTCATTTTCTATACAAATGAACCAAAAGAAGTCATGTTATTATTTACTATTACTAGATGGGACTTCTCACAGAAGTTGAGTGTTGCCAGCTCTTTCTGGTGCTTGTGTTTACAAAGTTGTTGGTAATACTGACGAAAAGATTTACTGTTATTTTTTTTTCTCTTGAAACTTAGACCATCTTTCTGATATTTCATTTGTCAGCTTATACAGAAATCTCGATTCACAAATGCTTTTTTGTTTGCAAACAGTTTTGTTTGCAAACAGAAGTGCTTGGCAAAATTTTGTTTTTGTTTGCAAACTCTGTATCTGGTGACAGACATGACTGGGACTATCATTCCCATGCAAACACAAATATGGTCATCATTTCCAAAATCATAGAACAAATTAAGTTCATGAACTGAGGTACCACTATACCTGTAATTCAAACTGAAATAATCCATAATCTTTGTGAGCTATGTATCTTATTGAGACAAAATACTTGACACTCTAAATTAAAGAAGCAATGGTTTTTTATTGCTTGCAATTCATAAGAGGTTTCAGTCAGTAGTCAGCTTGCTCCAAAGCAGGGTGACTTGGCAGAGGGGCATCACAGAGGAGAAACAGCTCATAGCAAACAGGTAGAAAATAGCAGAAGCAGAAGCAGCAAGCCTGCCTTTTTCTTTTACCCCATCCAGGCTACACTTCTTTTAATTGGTGCCACTCATATCCAAGTGGGGCATGGGGAACCTTTAATCCCAGCATCATACCCTTAATCCACATTCACATATCCTAATGAAACTACCTTTGAACTCTCACCTATGACCACAGGAGGTTTTAGGGGAACATCTAGATAAAAGCTATACAACTGAAGTAGAGATAGGCTGAAGATTTCATTAAAATGGAAGTGTTTATGTCAGGTAACATATAACTTATCCCTACTCTAAAATCTTTTAAGTCTTTTCTACTTTAGTAGGGAACAGCCCCTCTTATAGGGTTTGCCAGGTTTTATACTACATTTCACTTAGTTTAGAGGGTAGTTTCCCTCAAAATTTACAGGCATTCCATTATTTAAAATTCACAATTATGAGATCTGACCTTGACTCTGAATTATGAAAAATAACAGCTCACCTAAAGGGCCTACTTTTCATAGACACGAGATAAGTGAGAATCATCAAACTAGTCATCCTATGAAATGGAAATATGATGAAACAATTTTTTTTTAACAAAGAACATTGGAGACTCAAGTAGAGTCCTAAGGTGATATTCTATTTGTTTACTTTATGATTTTGCCTTCAATTCACCTATTTTAGTAGACTGGAAGATCTTAAAATGAGGACCAAAATGTAAAGTGAGAGG
This sequence comes from Cuniculus paca, assembly GCA_004365215.1. NCBI lineage: Eukaryota > Metazoa > Chordata > Mammalia > Rodentia > Cuniculidae > Cuniculus > Cuniculus paca. The sequence goes on from RJWT010000341.1 coordinate 19,820, forward strand.
AAAGATAAAGGCTTAGAAAATAGGAGATTTAAGGGCCAGGGATCTAGCTCAGCAGCCTAAGTGCCTGCCTGGCAGGCGCAAGGTTGTGAGTTCAATCCCCAGTGCCGCAAAAATAATAATAATAATAATAATAGGAGATTTAATGTATGATTGAATAAGATTTCTTGGAAGAGAAAAATTATGGGCAAAATTAGATGTCATGAAAATCTTTGCACTACTAAAAATTTAGAAATGTTGGTTAAAATATGTCAAGTTCTCATATGCCAAACATGAATGTCAACCATAATAGAACAAACAAGACTCAAGAAATCAGTTTAAAACAAACCATGCAAGTTTTCACTTAAAAATCATAATTAACTTACAAGAAATGGAAAAAATGTAAAGAATTAACAAGTCGTTTGACACGGTAAGCAAGATAAGATTGACTTCAAAAGTTGTTGGAGAACTGCAAAGTATAACTGAAAAAATAACAATGTAGCACCAAGAAACAAAGATGATACATTGAGTGGAGAGGAGAAATATGCAGAAAGAATGAAAGAATTTTAACATGTCTTATAAGTATTACAGAAAAGGAGAAGAAAGGATGGCAAAGAGTCATTATTCAGGGAGAATTACTGAAAATTTTTACAGAATTGGTAAGAGTCAATATTTCCTACATTTGTGGAGTAAAATGAGTTGTAAGCAGGACGAATTAGTGTAAAATTTCAACATAAAGCTGCAGAGCACTGAAGACTACACACAACAGTGGAAACCAGTTGTGCACTGTTAAGTCACGAATAGAAAAAAAATGGAAATTCAGTGAATTGACCCAAGTGCTTATGGGAATATAATTATAAGAAGGTGATATCTCAGGTGAATGGAGCAGTGATATACTCAAAAATTTATATTATTTTTAAGGAAAAATAAGATTTTTATTTGCATTAGACAGGTTGATAGGCAATTAAAATAAATGGAACATTGGTGGGGGGTTGTTGACTGTAGAGAAAGTTGTATTTGTGATGAGGAAATGGGAGACAGAGGATTATCTGCATTTTCTATTTTTATTTTATATGAACCTAAAATTCTCCTGTAAAATGAAGTATTTTTAAAAGGGGATGAAGAATGTGACAAGGAAATTAAAAGCTGAGAAAAGTTTTTAGCAATATTGGAAGTCTGCTGTGAATGAGGGAGGTGGGCTGTTAAAATGAATATGAAATTTCTCTGTCTCTTCTTATGTCGTAATAGGTAAATGTACTAATTGCTTTAAAAATGAAATGGTAAAAACTGGTAAAACAACATTTGAATAAACCTGAACAAACTTTTAAGGCCAAAAAAAAAAAAAAATTCACTGATGACAGAGAGAGTACCATAAAATGAAGATACAATTTGCTAAGTAGATAAAACAATTTTAAGTGATGTATGTATGTATGTATGTAGGTATGCACAAGTTAGATGCAGAAAGCAATATATGCATCAAATTTGAAAGACAAATCAATAGTTTATGGATATTGATATATTTTTCTTTTTTAAAAGACAATCACACCCAAAAAATCACAACAGTATAAATTTGCAAAGGTAGTCTGAGTCTTAAGTAACATTTCAACATACACAAAACTGTATAATTTGTTGAAATGATGACATAAAATAGACTCAATATGTTTAAGTAGTTATTATGCTGGTGTAATGGTGCATTTTTCTAATCTTAACACTTGAGAGGCTGAGGCAAGAGAATCCCTGTGAGTTAGAGGTCAGCCTGGCTACATAGTAAGTTCAAGGCCGCTCTGAACTACTCAGTAATACAGATGACTTTCTTTGCCCCTAGCACAGTTCGATAAGAAATCACTCATAAATTAGAAATGCTTGTCTTATAATAACTCACAATAAGAAGTTACTATGCAAAGTATAAACAAGGATCAGAAGATGTTCAAAATTCTGTATGTTTACACTTGTGAGATTTGACTGAAATGATATTGTAGGCAACTTACAGCAATAAATATTTATATTAAATGAAGAAAGATAATTTGGGTCTTTTTTCCTTATTTTTCAGCTTTATGCTTAACTTACTATTTGTAAGTGTGAGAATAAAAAGAGCATAAACTAATGAGATAAAAAGTGAAAAATATTAAGTAGCAGGACATCAAGATGAAAAAGATGTCTTAATTCATAAGATACTTTTTAGTGTCTATTTAGATAAGGAATGAACCGTGATCTCCAATGATGAAATTAGTATAATCTTGATCCAGAATTAGATATGATGATAAATTTAAGAAAAACTGTGGTTAATCTCCCCTGTGAGCATGAGTTCAATTTTTCTAAGTACATATTATAACCACATTGAGGGTAGAGAATGCAAGGGTGGTTTATTATCAGGGGATCTTTTCACGCAATTTACTTATTAACATAAGGTAATAGATATATAATTATTGAGTGCAAAAATTTTTGATAAAATTTAGTACCCATTATAATCTTTTTTAGCAATCTACAAGTAGAAAACAATTCTTTTAATGTGGAAACATATACTTACTAAATGTTTAACGCAGTCCTATTTGATAGGGAACTGTTTGAAGCATTCTCTTCAAGTAACTAAGTGAAAACCTGCTTTTACTACCCAGATTCAGAATTCTCTTGAGTAATATATTGGCATATAGAAAAAAAATGTTTCCAGTTTCATATGCAGCATTTTCCAGGGTGTATCATAGGTTAGGCTATAAAACACTAAACAAATCTCAGTAAATTTAAAAAGCATTGGAATCAAACAAAATATTTTCTCAGATCATTGCAGAATGAGATTAGATAAATCAACAAAAGAAGGAGATTTGGAAAACTGCAAGATATTTGGAAAGTAAACAAAACAACCCCTGGGTCAAGAAGGAAATCACAAAGAAAATTACAAAGAAAATTAAAAGATAATTTGGACTGAATGTAAATACAGTTACAACATAGAACAAACCCAAACCATTGTTATTAAAATTAAAATTCTGCAGCCTTGATCTAGAAGAATTGTCTAAATTATTGAAAAGTATCAAAAGAATTTATCATGATAGTCTGACATGTCCACAGTTAGGTATGTGGGCAAAAGAAAGGACAACATATTTTAATCATATTTGTATATGAATATTCTTAGCATCATTATGTGTAATATCCCTAAATTGTAAAGAATCCATATTCCATCATGTGGTGAGTGTACAAATAAAAAATACATGTTCATACAATGAAAATGTCTTATGTGATTAAAAGGATAGGAATTACTGAATCATGCTATGTGTAATGAGTTCTAAAAGATTATGCTAAGTGAAAGAAGCCACATGAGGAAAACTATGGATTCTTATGAGTATTTCAAATTTCCAAAGGGCAGATTTGTGATTATATGGCATTAGCAGTGGGAGTGGGCATTGACTGCAAGTGAGCTGAGAACAATGGAATTTTTAGGATGATGGAAATGTTCTATAATTGGATTGTGATGCTAGTTGCATGAGTCTATAAATTGCTTTTTTAAAAAAAATCATTGAATTATAATATACTTGCAAAATGTTTGAGTTGTGGTATCTGTGTTTCAGTATAGCTGTTAAAATTTTGAAAAGCAGATTCAAAACTCTTAGAAGCTATAATATTCTTAGCACTTTGGTTTAGAGAAGAATTTCTAAAACAATAAATAGAAAAATCAAGATGTAGAAAAAACTTAGTAAATTTGATCAAATAAAAAGCCCAGCACTTGGGAGGCTGAGACAAGAGAATCTCCATGAGTTCAAAACCAAACTAGGCAACGTAGTGAAATCAAGGTCGGCTGCATAGTGAGACCCTGCCTCAAACCAACCAACCAACCAACTAACCAAACAAACAAACGAGAAACAAATCAAAGAAAGAGTGCTTTAAGACATACCATTGAAAAAAGGATGAGATATTATGAAAAATGGATTTGTCTTTAACATGAGAACAATTGTGCAAATATATAAGAACAAACCCTGGGCAATCTGAAGACTATAAACAGACATTCACTAAGGAAGAAACCTGAATTTGCAAGAAACAAATGACACTTCAGTATTAATGAAGGAGGTGCAAATAAAAGTTTTGTTTAATACCATCAGACATCAACTTTCAAATTCTGACAATACCAAATGTTGGCAAGGATATGTATCAGTGGAAATTTTCAAGTCATTGGGAGAGTTCTGTGTTGGTTTAATCACATTGGACAGCTATTTGACAAATTTTAAAAGAGTAAAATACTCATATCCTATGACTAAATAATTCTCTTCTTCATACAGAGAAACTCTCCCATATGCAGACAAATTTTCAATATAACATTGTTGATAGTAACGAAACAGAGTAAACAGCATCAGAGAACTTTAACGGAAGAGTAGATAAATGAATCAAGACATGTTCATACTTTGGATACACTTAAAAGTGAATTGCAGTGATCTAAGGTTATGTCTGAAAAACCTAATATGTAGCAGTAAGTACCAAACACACACAAACTAAATTATACATTTTTGGGAATATATCCCCATCTAATGAAAGGCATCTATGGAAATAAACTAAACTGTATGATATCAAGTACTCATAAATATCAGGAGAAGAATTGGATTGTGAAAAGGCATCTTGGAAATACTGTGATATTTCTTAAATTGGTGGCTACATGACTATTATATGATACATCATATAAAATTACTTTATATTAAAAAATAGATGAGTCAGGAACAGGACAGCAAACAAAAGTAGAGATTTGTTGGAACAAATGAAATTCAGATAACATGTAAAAGCAAAAAGCAGAATTAGGTGAGTTTGAAGCTAAAAATTCAAACCAGACTATAGAAAGACATGAACTAAGAATGGCAGAATTAAGTAGATGATATTATAGTCATTAATTTGAAAGCATCAAATATTGCAGATATGTATATGTATACATACACATACACACATGCATAGTGAAATCCATTAAAGATGCAATATGAACTTGATAAATGATAATAGTATAGACTATAAATTGCAGTACAGGGCCAATCAAGTAGATAATACCTAAAGATACAGCAAAATTGAGTGATACATTTTTCAAAGCTGACCAAATAGAAAATGATTAGTCATATTCTTGAGAATATACTGTGGGGTTGGAGAAAATTTCTAACAAAAATAATTGTTTACTTGTGCATAAAATAAAGTAGATAAAAATGATTTTTTTGCCACCATTTGCTAATAATCAAATAAGATTATAAATCCAAAAAATTGAACAAAAATGTCTTAGGAATTAAGAAAATGTCAGGTACCTCTTAATGAATTGAAAAATAGAGGAAAATCAGAAATTATCTGTGTATCATAGCCCAAAACTTAGAAGTAAATGCTTTCACTAAAGTTCAAAACCTAGAGAAATTTGGTACTCATGTTACATTAGACAAGTAAATTGTCAATAAATTAGTAAGAATGGTGGTTAACATCAAGAAGCTATAGAATCGAATCTGTCCAGTGGGTTGCTTATTATAAAGGTAACTTTTTGATGGACTAGTGAAATGAATGAAATTTGTATACTTCACTAAGATAAAATGGAGAGATTTGGAATGAGAACAGATTTTTACAGTTAGGGAACAACGTGTAACAGTTAAAAGAAAATGTTACTTTATGGCAATTTAGAAAAGATCTATTTCTTGTGATTTTCATTTAGAATATTTTTCAAATATGGGGTTTTCCATAAGTTTAGAGAGTTAATACCAGGTCAACAATAAATAAAAGTACAGGAGCACAAAAATATGCCAATTTGTTTTACTGGTAATCATTTTTGATTTTTCGTAAACTTTTCCTGTGCTACTTTGATACATAGCTATGTCTTGATATAGCTTTCCTGTAAACATAGAATAGTGCATGTTAGTTCCACTATTCGTTCCTGTAAACATAGAATAGTGCGTATTAGTTCCAATATTAGTTCCTAGCATCACAGTTAAAGGCCTACAGGATATAGAGCAATACTTCAATCTTATAATTGTCCTATTAGATTGGAGTAGATTAAAAGGTATAATAGGGTCCACTTGTTGAATAATGCTTCTTACTACAGAATAATATATATTATAGTAGGCTAAATAAATTGAAACTATAAATAAAATTATAAATTATGTCTTGGATGCCATTTAAACATTTTAAAACTGCAGTATAAAAAGGAGCCATGGTACATATCTTATACAAAGTTATGTAATGTTATAATTACAGAAAATGAGTTTGTATAAATAATATTGTTTTGGTAAAAATCTGTTTTTAAAGTTTTTCAGATCTTTTCTAAACCTATCTCATGCTTTCCAATAAGTAAAAATGTCAGTACAATTTTATAATATAATCATGTATATTATAATAAGTCTATGAGACTTTTTTTTTTTTTTTGGTGGTGGTGGGGGATCAGGGATCAAACTCATGACCTCATGCTTGCCAGGCAGGCGCTTGTACTGCCAAGCTAAATCCCTGGCCCTTGAGTCTATGAGACTTTTTTAAACCAAGGAATAGGCTAAAAGAAGAAGCACAGAGTAAAAAGCCCAGAAACAGATTCTGATTGGGCTGGGGGAGGGAAAAAGGGAGCTTAATAGAGGGTACTAAAGGGATAGATAATATGAAAGTATGATACAGGCATTCATGGTTATGCCACAAGGAAACTCATTGCTATGTATAATTAATATGCACTAAAAAGATACCCTAATGTATGTATGTTTAGATTAATAAAATGTTATTGAAATGTTAAATTATTCAACAATTTGCAATGAGAAATTGTTTAATTTCTGTACTGGCGAGAGAGGAGAGGAGTTTTATTTTAAATCATCCCCTTCCTTGCTGCAAAAAATGTTTAGCGAATAGACATTTGGAGTTATAGACTGTCAGATCAAGTTTATAAGGAGAGATGAAAGAATCTTTCTTATTCATTACAGTGTAAAATAGACCTTCTCTATCCAAAAAAGCATCAAACAGGTATCCAAGTTGTATCACATGAGGTGCTAACTCAAAATACTGGCAGCTAAAGAAAGAACCAGATGATTCTGTAGTAACTCCTTTTGTATCCTTACTTCATTCTTATCCCTGCAAAGTCAGCACGATCCCTAAATTTCTCCCCTATGATCACTACATTGTAGTGACAGGATATTAGGTATCCTTAATTTCTTTGTCTTCCAACTTGATATATGGAAATAGTTTCCCTGAAAGGCATAAAAAACAAAGCAAAAGAAAAAAAAAACTGAGGCTGACATTGTATGACAGAAATGGCCTTTCCCTATCAATTTAGGGATCCAGTAATTTCTGTTTGGAAAGAGAAACTGTTTCTTAAGTAAGGGAAATGGTAGTAAAGGAGTCTTCTAAGTGTGGTCTCAGGAGATCCAGTAGTGTTGATGCTGTAGTAAGTCTGCTGTAGACTCAGCTATGCCATCTGCCCAAATAAAGCTGTTAGCCTTTGGGGGCGGGGGAGACAGAAAAACAAATGTTCTTCCCGGAAAATGTATCTCAGAGCACGTTTATGAAACATACATATGTTTATGTTTATATTGATTTCATGTGTATTACATGTACAAATTGATTTGTTTAGGAAACAAAATCCTAAAATCTTTCATTAGAGGGTCTGTAGGAAACAAAATCATACTATGTACAATGATGGAGGACTCACTTCCTGCCTCAGATAGGGATGGAATTGCATTTTTGGCTTTCTCTTGACTGCTACACACCAAAATTTATTGATAAGCATTTTTTTTTAAATGTAAACTGCAGGAAGAAGCTAACCCAACTCTTCTCTCGTATTTGCATATTATTCTTCAAGTTTCTCCCTAACCTACAATTAGGCATCTGTCTAAGCATTTACTTTGGAGTAGATAATCAAGAGGGCATACATTTCTTTGGTAGCTAAAGTTGTGGTGACACAATGGAGAGATTATTCTAAATTCCAGATAGGTTAATTTAGACATATCATGTACCAGCTCTGTGTAGCAGAGAACATACTGAGGTCAGTGCTTTGGCATTTGTTCTTTCTTAATTGGGAGCAAATGAAAGCTTCAAGCCTCCTTTTCTTAGGTGTGGCTTAAATTAGAAATGCATTAAACCTTCCCTTCCTTAATCCATAATATCTGTAAGTCCTGTTTTGTTTTTTAGTGGCTAGTTGACCTTTTCCAGTCTTAGTGTTTTGCAAACGTATCAAAAGGGCAAATGGCCTAGCTTCTTCAGTTTAGGTAATTTTGCTGTTTTTCTCCCTGGACCGACGAGGACTAAGAGAGTGGACCAATGTATTTGTTTTGGGGGCTGATGTTAGAAAAGAGGATTTCCAGGTGAATGGTACCCACACAAAAGATTCCAAATTCAATTTCTATATTAAGGTAACAATAGCTACTCTAATAGATACAGAACTTTTATTCCTATATCAAAATAGTAGTTTCTTTCCTATTCACTTGATATCCAAATGAATTTCCCCAAAAGGTGATTGTTTTGTAAGTAATGATTAAGAGATCCATATAGTTTCTTCTGTTCAGTGATTATATTGTCTTCATCATGTGGCTTTTGTGTTGCTATCTTGGGGAAGGAGCTTAGAAGTTATTTGTCAGTGCACTTTCTAGGCCCAGCCCTAAAAATGGTCTATAAATCCTCTGCGCACATTGACTAGAACTCACTTAAATAACCACATCTCATAAGAGAGTCTGGAAACGTAATATAGCTATGGACCCAGAAACAAAGGAACAAGGATTTGGTGATTGCATGGTCAGTGTGTATCACATTTGTCAAAATAAAATAGGAATCAGTAGAAAAGTAAAAAAAAAAAAAAAAGACATGAAATACTAGACTTTGGATCCCAGGAAGACTCAGGTTTTGAATCCTAAGAAAGTGACACAAATGAGAAGCATGTCATAATTCTTTGAGCCGGAACTATGTGTTCCAGGAAGGCTATAGCTTTTGTATTTATGGATGCATGAAGGAAACAGTTAAATCAGGCAACAGTAAATAGATTTTTTTTAATCGTTCGACTGACTGCAAATATAAGCAGTGATGAAATAATTGTTTTAATTTCTGCCTGTAATATCAACATAGAGTATTCACTTTTAACTATAATTTTAGATTTTTGATGTTAAGGTTTGTAATAAACTATTTCGTAGGTTTTGTATTATGTGGTCTGTGTGTTAGGGTTCATACTTTTAAACCAATAAAATTATTTCCATATAGTTATGTTATGTACATGTTCCTACTCCCTACAATGAATACATTTTGTACTGCAAACATGTATTAATAAAAATTTTAAAAATTAAAAATAATAATTGCTAGTGTTTATATAGGTTATATAATTTATATTTTTCACATTTTAGTTTGGTTGAATTTTCAAAGAATGTTTATAAATAGTAGTCTTGGGACTTTAGGAGCTAGCTGTTATATAAACTCGTTTCTTTTTGTGGATGGAAGTTGATAAAAATAATTGCTTGTATCATGTTATATCTGCTCATAAATTACCGTCATTTATTCAGAAAAGCCAATGTATTCATGGTTTGTTTTTCCCCTTTCTCTCCAGGAGAAAAGTTGAAATCATGCACACCCATAGTCTTTTTACTCTTCTTGGAGAAAGGCTGATGTTGCATACAAACACTGTGACTGTTACTACATACAACACACTTTATGAGGTAAAATAAATGTGTGATGAAAATTTAAAGTGTGTACAATGAAAAGTTTAATCTGTGTGATTCAGATCAGAAGTTAATGTTCAGTTAGTCCAAAAAATCCAATTAAATTCAGAATCATCAAAAAACACATACCTTATAAATATTTTTTTTATAAAACATATCATGTATAAATCTTTGCCAGTGTTTTTATGTAGGCCCAAGGACTTTTGACTGACCGGAATTGCAGATTCTCACATAAACTACACATACAATGTATTATATATGTTAGTTCTACTTGCATATCATCTCCTTTTCCTCGCTCCATTCCCACTTTCTAATACGTAGTGACTGCCAACATTAAGCTATAGTTGGTACTGAGGTAAAATGTAGGGAAGTACATTTTGTAAAAATGATATGTGGAAGTATCTTTAGTTCTCATTTTAATTTAGAAATCCTTTTCTTATCACTTCTAACAGGTGATCATATAGTTTTTTGTTCAATATTTTCTCTGAAATGCATATACCACTTCACAAAGTAGCTATTTTTGTTTTTAAATGTCAGTTAAATATTAGGACTGTTCCCAAGTAGTAACCTGAATTCCACCTTCCTATAATTGATCTTCAGTGATTCTGCTTCATTTTGCTGGTGTGTTGGTAAATTACGAACACTTCCTTTTTTTTTTTAATCGGCAGGATATATTTATTGAGAGAAAGAAGGCTTCTGTCTAAGAGAGAGACAGAAGGGGTCCCGAGTAGGTTGCCAAAGACTCTGGCTTTTCTAGGGACTTTTATAGGGTAAAACCACAAGGTGAGGTGGGTCCAAGATGGGGAAAACCTGGAAACTCGTAAGGCAAAGGGGCATGAAGTCAGACAGAACTATGGTCAACCAATAAGATTAATTGTTCAGGTAAAATTGACCAAATCAGGGACGAATAGGGAAGCGAGTTACGCATCAGGTGAATATTCTTAAGGATTAGTGACTCTTCCTGTAGGGGATTGGGATGGTCAAGGTGATCCATATCTGTTTAGAATGTCAATCCCTGTTATCTATACTTAGGGTGTGGTTGTATTTGTTTTGCTTTTTGTTTTGAGATCTGGTGTCTGTCACCTCTAGGGTAACAAGACATCTGGTCCTCTGTGTCAGCTTTCTCGAGGGCCTGGCCCTGTCTGACTGCCTATAATATTTCTAACTAACTCAGCTGCCTGTAACATTCCCCCCTCTGAAGAAGTATCTTGAACTATCATGAGGGAAAAACGGGCAATGACTGATCTGGCTTCTTCAGGCTGAAAGGGGTCGTAGTTGCTGATTGGCAGTCAGAGATACTCTACAGAGGGTCTATCTAAAGACACCAGGCAGTTTCATCTTGGATGGGCGTACAGCTCTAAGTCTGGAGGCGACAAAGCCAAAGAGACAATTAAGTATGCATGGCCCAAAAAATAAAATCAACAGAATAATTATGAGTATAGTTAAAAAGGATTTCTACCAAGAGGAGCTAGTAGTTGCTTCCCATAAGGAGGAAAAGGATAGGTTCCAGGGAATTTTAAAATCTGACATGTCATTATTTTGTTGTCTAATATCTTGAACAGCTATTGAGATATTAGCAGAAGGTTCGGGAATGTACATACAGCATTCAGCTTTTATAATTGCACAAGTACCTCCTGTGCTGCTGTTATAACATCTAATGCTATCCTATTTTGGAGGACAGCTTGTCTCATTAATTTTGGTGTATCATCTATATATTGTAAGACTGTGACCTGGGAAAACTCAAAACATGGCAAGTCATGGGAAAGCACTTGTCCAAAAAGATGTGGACTATCGCCGAATCCTTGGGGGAGCACAGTCCATGTCAGTTGAGATGCCTGGTCAGGTGGGTTTTCAAAAGCAAAAGGGAACTGGGAATCTGTATGCAAAGGAACACAAAAGAAGGCATCTTTTAAATCTAACACTGAAAACCAACTGGCATCTTCTGGGATTTGAAAAAGGAGAGTGTATGGGTTAGGTACCACCAGGCAGATTGGCACTATGACCTTGACCAGCCTATTGCTGGACACTGGTGCAAGTCTCTCAGTCCTTCTTTTCAATCCTGGCCTTGCTTCTAGTCGCCATACCTCAGTGAAAGGAGTCACTGAAGAGGAGGTAATTTGCTATTTTTCACAACCCTTGGGCTAATACTAGGATTGTTTTCTTTTTACACATTCATTTTTGATTGTACCTGAAACACTTCTTTTGAAGTGGCTGCTTGCTAAGGGTGATTTTTGTGTTTTTAAATGTCTGAAAATAATAAAAAATAATACATGACAAAATTTATATGAAATGCAAGCATCAGTCTTCATAAATTAGTTTTACTGGAACTATTTATTGGAATAGTTTTATTGGAACAGGCACAGTTACTTGTTTAAATATTGTCTTTTCTGCTTCTGGAATACAAGTGCGGAGTGAAATACCTGCAGTAGTGTTTGTCATATTCTCATTACTTTTTACTGCAGCTCTGCATGGTGAAAGTCACAATGATGCAATAACTCAACAATGTTTCCTGTAACACATGTATTGCTGTACCCAACTTTTTTTTTAATACCAAAGGCATGCTGATATGTCTAAACTAGAAAAACTGACAATTTTATTTTGCAGTCCTTAAGATTGAACCCTAGAGCTTTACACTGGGCTACATCATTAGCCCTTTTTAATTTTGTTGTTTTGTTTTGTTTTGTTTTGTTTTGTTTCTTTGAGATTGGGTCTTATTAAGTCACTGAGTTGTTGAGACTGGACTTGAGCTTTCAATCCTTCTGTGTCAGCCTCCAGAGTGCTAGTCATGATTAAAAAATACTGGCATGACTAGATGAGATATATTTAATAATAGTCCTAACTCACAAAAGCAGTCTTTCAAAAATAAAAGACTATTTCATCATTATAGATTTCAAAGGGGAAATAATTCAAAGGGGAAATATCATGGACAGCAAAGACTGAGATTCTGAACAGATTTAAATTAATATATGACAATTTCAAAATTCTCTAGTACTACATTTTTTTCATCTAAGCCATGGGCCAGATCTAGCTCAATTCTGGTTTTATACAACCCTCAAACAGGGAGAGTCTTTACATTTTCAGATTTCATTGTCCATAAATAAAGGTGTAGTGGAACCTAGCCATGCTCGTTCACTTAAGTATAGCCTATGGGTTACTTTACATTACAGTGACAGAGGTAAATAGTTAAAACAGAAACCATATGATCCACAAATCCTCAAATACTTAACCTTAATTTTTTGTATAAAGAATTTGCTGGCCCTTATTTCCTGCAACACAGAAAAATGTAATTCCCATGCGTTGTTGTTTTTATTAAAACCTGGAAAATACAGAAAAGCACCAACATAAAATTTCCCCATAGTGTCTTCAATAATACTTAAAAGTATACAAATTCTTAGTTCATCTCTATCTCTGTATACAAACATACATCCTTCTTATAAAGTATATTATGCATAACTCTGGGTTTTTTTATGCATAACTGTATCCTTTTTTCTGCTTAATACATTGAAAATATTTTTATTGCTACATATGTATCTATAGCTTGAGAGAATACATTTTTCTCATAAAAGTACAGATAATGCAAAATTAAGGCTTTGTAGGCTAAATGGTGTTCACAAGTATTGAACTCTACATTTTTAGCTAAGAAGCAGCCATAGAGAGTATGATTCAAATGGACTGTGCCCATAAAACAGATGGTAGGCCAGATTTAGCCTTCAAGCCTTGCATTTTCTCCTTTTGGTCTGTGGTATTACCTTTATTCACAACTGTATTTTATTCCATCTTTTTCTCGGATAATCTCATGAGAAAATGCAGGAATTGTTCTCCTTGATATAATGAAGAAATCTTTCAGGTCCTTTGATTTTTGTTTGTGTGTTTTTAAATTTAATATGCCCACTTGTGTCAGTCATTCTTTAAATCATTTAATTTGTAGATACTACCCTCATTTTTAAATTGATACTTTTTTTAGGATTGCTCTAATACAGTATTTGAGATACTGAAGTCAATAAGCACTAATATGATGGCCTGCCCTCTTTATATAGTGTGGTAAGGCATTTTCCTTTCTTGGTTCTGATTCTTTATTTCTCCAATAATAGTAACTACCTTTTATTGGACACTTGTTATGACAGTCACCTTAGTGATTACTTTTCTATCCATTATTGCAGATATTACAAACCCCCCTGTAATACTGATATTTTTCTTTTGATACTGATATTTTGATTGCCTTTTTAAACAGACAAACTGAAATTTACAGGTTAAATAATTTGGTCTAGCATACCACTAACAAATACTCACAAAACAGGTAAGTTCCATGATATCTGTGCATAAGGCAAAAATGTTAGAATGTACTTTCTGAATCAAAACCTTGCTACAATATCAGGTTATGGTTCTGAATGCTACTAACATCTAATACAGATTAATTTATGTTTATGTCTTACTTTAATACTACTAACAAACTAATCTTTATTGTAATAATGATAGAACAATGGATTACTGTTCCTGGATCACCAAAGTTTGAAGATTATATCATTTTCCCTAGTAATTTCTGGTTGAAAAAAATTAAACTCCTGTGCTAAATATTTAAAATTTTAATAGCATCATAAGTGAAATTTAACTTATAAAAGAAAACAGCCTCAAGAGTTGCTTAGGTTTAATTCTCCTCATGATTATCATCAATCAGCCATGTCCCCAGTGACACACCTTTTCCCGCCAAATCCCACTTCCTAATTTAAAAAAACCCATACTGTAGACACGACACTGTTCCAAAACTCCATTGTGAGCATGTGAGGCTTTTTGGGGTGGGGGCATTTTATATCTAAACCATAACAATGTGTATATAATAAATATTAAAGTGTAAAATCAGACTTTAGCCTTGTATCTCAGATAACATTATAAGTCACTGCTTATACCAAAAGTCTTTCGTTTTTTCATTTTTTATTAAGTTTATTACAATTTAGATACACATAATGTTCACGTTCATCATGGGGAATTTGTACCCGTACATGATATATCTTGATTCCTTTTTCCCATTTCCCTTTTTCAACCTCTCTTCCCCTCATTTACAAAGCTTTGGTTTTTCCTTCTTTTCTCATGGTTTTCTTTTCTCATCTGCCTTTCCTCCTGTCCTCTCTTTTTGAACAATTTCTCCCCTGTTTTACAATATCTATTATATATTTTGGTTCTTATTTACCCTTTAAGTTTCTCACACCAGAGAGACAATGTGGTATTTGCATATGTTTGTCTGACATATTTAGTTATGAGTACGGTATCAAGGTCTATCCTTTTAGCTATAAACCTCTCAAGTTTATTCTTTATGACTGTGTAGTACTCCGTTGTTTAAAAAAATCTTTTTTATTCATTCTCTAACACATAAATTACAGAATAATTCTGTTTATGAAATAAAATTTAAATATATAATGCTGGACTCAGGTCTATATCTAAGTAACGTAATAATATTACCTTTATACTTAGAATTCACTGTTTCTCTACCCTGACCACTGTAATTGCCACTAGTCACATGTGTCTGTTAAACTCTCAGAATGTGGGTTGAAAGTGTTAAATACACACTGGATTTTATGTCAGTACCTGACTCTGAACTCTGTACTGCTTTGGGCTTAGTGAAGAGTAGGGTTTAACTTTCTTCAGTGGACTTTCTAAGTCCAGTCACACTTTCAGGACCCATCTTGAGTCTTTCTGTTCTTTCCTTAAAATGTATCTGCATTCAATTCTCTTACACTTTATTAGTCCCCTCCCTCTTTTTAAACTCATATAGATTCTTACTATTCCCCTCCTGCTTTTTAAACTCATATAGATTCTTAATGACAGTGTATCCTGTTTTATTACTTAATAGAATCATGCATTTATGCCTGTCTCCAGAACATTAATTAAGTAAATTGATGCTAGAAATGTAGTTCCACTTAGCAACTAACACTATACATTTACTATAGTGTAAGTGTGTAACGTATTCTGCATGCTGAATTGAGTTCTACATGTTTTATAATTAAGCATAATTTTATGTTAGAGTATGTTACAGTTTTTAGAGCATTTTATATAGAGAGCCTTATTTAATATTCCTAATAGGTTTATTAGATAGGCAAAACAATTACTGCCTCTGTTACATGATATGATAGGGACTTAAAAGGGCAACAGTATCAAAAGCTCTGATGCTTTGAGGTAAATTTTATTTCCTGTGTAATGTGATTTCTTCTCTTCGGTTGAAGAAAGTTTTGACTATTCTCTATCATAGGGGAGTATGTTCTGGTTTTTTCCCAGCTTGTTTACAGTTATTTTTAAGCTCTTTATTGTGATCAGAATTTTCTGCAATCCTGTCCTTTGGACTGTAGATAAACACCAAGACCTTTAAGTTCATCATTCTTTGGCATATGGATTTCAAAGAAATTTTGCTCTACATGTCAGTTATGATGGATTAGTAGTGCATGTTTGGAGTGCTTCATTCAGAAAACTTCTGACACTAGTTTTAACAACAAAATATATTTTTTTCAACAAAATGTGGATCCTCAGGGAACAGGAGTGATTATGCTTGATATTTATCATTTAAGTAATTAATGGTAGGCTGGTTTTTATTTTAAGTCAATATGTTTTGAAGTGCATTCCTAATATAAGTATGCAAATTTCACAGCATCTTAATCAGAGCAGAAACGTAAGAAAAGTGCCAATTCTGGATGTTATGATCCTTTCCTAATTAGAGATTATCATGGTGTGTTAATTTAGTTTCACCATTCCCTACCATATATATATATATATATATATATATATATATATATATATATATATATCTGGTTTCTAATCAAGTACTTTCAGTTTCCCCCTTTTTAAAAGATTTGGAACCCAACATGTTAAAACTAAAATGGAAATTAAATCACTATATTGAATAATATCTTTAATAAATACATCCACTTTGGATTTACTTGTATGTATATATATATTTTTACTTGTATGTATATATTTAAGGGTGAAGATAAATGTCAGTCAAGTCCTGGAAAATAGTGAACAATATATAAAATTGATTATCCACTCTTCAACATGTTTGTTAAATACTGGTTCTAAACACTGGAATGCAGCAGCACTTGAGATAATGGGCAAAATCCTGCACTTGTTGAGTCTTCATTTTAGTGAAAAAGTAGTAAATGTTTTAGAATTCCATATTCCTTTTAGTTGGCCAACTTGTGTCATTTTTTGTTATTTAAAAAAAATGACAGTGAGCTATATTTTAAGGAAAAATTTTTCTTCTCATACTTCATTTTTAAGTGGGTACCTACGCTGAGGCATTATTGTTTACTTATTTTATAATTTTTTCATTGATGATGAGGATGTAGGGGAAATAATATAACTTTCAACCTGCTAGATGTCAGATATGCTGAGTTTGTATTCCTCAAAATTGGAGAATGATTTTTAAGGAACAGTGGAGGGTAAAAGTAGGAAAACTTTATTGAAAGAGAGCTCCTGAGAGACAGGAGGGCTCCCCAAAGTGGGTTGCCAGTGAGCCCATTTCTCAAAGGAAGGTGTTTGTTTGTTTGTTTGTTTTTGTCTTTTTGAGACAGGGTCTTGCTGTGCAGTTAAGGCTGGCTTTGAGCTCACTTTGTATCCCAGGCTTGTCTTGAACTTCTTGCCAGGATCCTCCTGCCTCAGCCTCCGGAATGATAGGATTACAGGCATGTGTGCCACCACACCCAACTTTTCAAAGGAAGTTATGTAGAATAAAATCACAAGGTGGATACAAAAAGTGGATCAAAACTATAATTACCCAATTAAGATAACAAGTTCAAATTCCGTTAGGTAATATTGATTCTGTGTGGAAGCAGGTCACGTAGCAAGTATACATGAAATAAACAACGACCTTTGTTAGGAAGGTTTGGATCACAGGGGTCTTGGTGATGTCTGCCTAACTTAATTGTCTGTAATAATAGCACAAAGAATCAAATGTTTACATTTTACAACATGTGTATATTAAAGATGTACACTAGAAAGTATTTTTTAACAATTTATGATTACTTGTTCTTTTGTAGAAAATTTTTTTTAATTTTTAAATTTGAGGAATGTAGACTTTAAGTTTGCAGTTCGTTAGAAAGACCCTTTAGAAAAATTGTTTCTTTTGATTTGAACAGTATGGAGGGTTTTTTTGTCTTGTTTTGTTTTTTGGCAGATATTTTGTATATCTGTCCTTTACAATTATGATTCAAATTGTTCTGTAAATGAAGTTTAAAATCTTTGTCTTTCAGATATTGACAGAGCAAGTGTGTACTCAAGTTGTACATAAACCTCATCCAGAGCCAGATTCTACTGTGAAAATTCAGAATCCAAGTGAGCAAATGGCAGCTGTTTATTGTTATGTAGTAGTTCCCTGACAACACGTGAAACTAAGAAAATGTTTCCTATTAGTTAAACAATTACGGTATTTATCTAGTTCATAGCACTTATAACTCATCATAGTGCTAAGTATTTAATTGAAAAGTAGTAAATGTGTTATATTTCTTAGTTAGAGATAACAATATAGTTAAAAGTCCTTATGTCAAGTTTGTTTTTGTTTGTTTACAGTGATTCTTAAGGTGGTGGCAACTTTATTAAAAAACTCTACACCAAGTGCAGAATTGATGGAAGTTCGCCGTTTATTTTTATCTGACATGATAAAACTTTTCAGTAATAGCCGTGAAAATAGAAGGTACAATTTGAATACTTCTGTAAAACTTTTATTCCACAATTTTTTTTGTTCTTTGTAATTTTCAGTCTCTTCCAAGTAACAAAATTTAAAATCTTTCTCATATTAATAAATCTTCAATCATTAGAAAATATATTGTATATTTCTTTATAATATGTTTTCAATATACTTTATTTTTATATGCTTTTATTTAGTTATATTTTAATTACACATATGAATGTGCATGTACACAAACCTCTACTGAAAAGTCATCATTTGCAATATCTCTTTATTGCCAGCTGTATCCATAATTGTAATTGTATTGGATTTGTCTATATCCATTTTACCATTTGTCTTATGACCAGTTGTGATATGTTTTAAAATAGATGAGCAAGAACACGAAGTGCAGTCTGAGGCTATGAAGTCTTATCTATGGTTATTTCTTGAGCCTTTGATTTAACAAATATTGTCTATTGTGTATGAAGCACTGTGCTGCTCATGTAGTCTTAGTTCATAGTTGTAGTACAACCCAATGGGGAAGACAACCATAAAATATTGATCAATTTATGATGTATTAATTGTAGTGTGAGTGCCAAGGATGATTAGAATGTATAAAAAAATGAATTAGATTAGGTTAGCTAGAAAGTGATTCTGAATAATAATTAAGATTTTTTTCAGGAGAGGAATGGAAGAGAGTTATAGAATGTATAGAATAAGTTTTGCACTTTACTTAAATCAGATGATATTTTCATTAGTGTATTCGTAATTCAAAGTAGTAAATTCTAATATTAGTATTTTTGATAAAAATCATTTTTCATCCTAAGATGCTTACTGCAGTGTTCAGTGTGGCAAGATTGGATGTTTTCTCTTGGCTATATTAATCCTAAAAATACTGAGGAGCAGAAGATCACTGAGATGGTTTATAATATCTTCCGGATTCTTTTGTATCATGCAATAAAATATGAATGGGGAGGCTGGAGAGTCTGGGTAGATACACTCTCCATAGCCCATTCCAAGGTAAGAAGGGATTTAACATTTCACATCATCCAACTTTCAGTACTGAATAAACTGCTATAAACCCTCATCTGGTGCCATCTTGTGGATAACATAGATTATTGCAGGTTCCTTTTTCTAATTTTTTGTTTTCTTACCTTCTGTTAGACTCAAGGAGCTTGAAAGTATGTAGGTCATTTAATTCAAAGATCAAGTTTGTGCATTAGGAATGTTAGGTGCTGTACCTGTTTAAAGCAGATACAAGAAATTGATTCTGGGCCAATTTCTCTTTTAAGGAAAGCCTGCATAATTTTTGTAAGAATATTTCATGAAATGCTCCTTAAAATATATTTTAAGACGTTTTAAAGTATTGAGAATTATTTAAATTAACAATTCAATCATAAAATAAATTGAATTATTCAGTGATATTTTAAATTGCATTATAATTTCTTTATTTTTAATCTTAAGGCTCTGTCTCTGTTTTGAGTATTATTTGATCCTTGGTAAAGTGAAGTGAATTAAAATAAACTAGTTCATGCATATTAGAGCCTGGAAGTTCAAAGTTAGGGTTTCTCTCCATGTGATATAGAGGGAGCTTAGCTTTCTGAAGTTTGGCTTTTAATCCACTTATGTCATAATTGACTTTTGTGATTTTAAGAAATTCATTTAGTCATTTTAACAAGGCTTAGAAAGTATGTTTTAAAGGAATAGTTAGTAAATATTTTAACCTTTATTGTCTGCACTGCCTCTGATGCAGGTACTCATCTCCCTTACATAGTTTAAGTAGCTACAGACAATATGTAAATAAATAAACATGGTTGTAATCTAAAAAGTGTTAGTTAACAAAACAGATGACAAACAGCTATGGCTTGTGTGCTGGTGGTTTTTGAATTGACTTTATTCTGTAAGTGAAGGGACTTTTGGGGTATGATAATAAAAGTCAATCTAAAATTCTGTTAACATTTTAATATTAATTAATATCATCTGTACCTATAAGCAAGGATTTTGAAATTCTCCCAAAAAATTTTAGCACAGCTTTTATATCCATATTTTAGTATATTGGCATCTCACATTTATCATGGTGTTAATTAATTTGAAAATAGCAAAGAAAAAGACATTGTACAAAAAATGTCTTGAGTATTCCTAAAAACTCCTGCGTGAAGCTATGAAATTCAGAGTATCCTACATAGATAAAACTGTGATTTAGCAGTTTATGAGCATACATGTTTATAGTTTTGTGTGAATTATTTTAAACAAGTTGTGATAGGTATATATATATATGACTAGATTGTGAAAACTAACATAATAATAATATTTTGGATATTGTATATTATTAGCTGCCAATTTTTCTGTTAAGCCTAAACATAGTGTAGGAGTTAACTGTCATTTTAAGTTGTGTAACATTGAAATACTTAAACAAAAAGAACCTTTAATATTGCTAGATTTTCCTTTGTGTTTTTGGCGAAGCCATATAGTCCATCATATGCAGCTATACTTGATTATTTTCAGTATTTAATAAATTAAGTACTTGTTTTAGAATTCAGATATGCTAACTTGAAATCTTATACTTTCTGGTACTCTTTTAAAGCTACCATCAACAACTTTATTTGTATTGTTTATGTTTTTCTTCTTGACATACACAAAATGCCTCAGTATTCTCTTTACTTATTCCCAAGGTCACTTATGAAGCCCATAAGGAATACCTAGCCAAAATGTATGAAGAATATCAAAGACAAGAGGAAGAAAACATTAAAAAAGGAAAAAAGGGGAATGTGAGCACCATCTCTGGACTTTCATCGCAGGCAACAGGAGCAAAAGGAGGCATGGAAATCCGAGAGATAGAAGATCTTTCCCAAAGCCAGAGCCCAGAAAGTGAGACAGATTACCCTGTTACAACAGACACCCGAGATTTGCTCATGTCAACAAAAGTGTCGGATGATATTCTTGGAAATTCAGATAGACCTGGAAGTGGTGTACATGTGGAAGTGCATGATCTTCTAGTTGACATAAAGGCAGAGAAAGTAGAAGCAACAGAAGTAAAGCTGGATGACATGGATTTATCTCCAGAGACTTTAGTGGGTGGAGACAGTGGTGCTCTTGTGGAGGTTGAATCTTTGTTGGATAATGTATATAGTGCTGCTGTTGAGAAACTACAGAACAATGTACATGGAAGTGTTGGTATCATTAAGAAAAATGAGGACAAGGATAATGGTCCTTTGATAACATTAGCAGATGACAAAGAGGAGCTTTCCAATAGTAGTGCATCGTTTCTCTTTGAGAAAATACCCAAACAGGAGGAGAAACTCCTTCCTGAACTTCCTAGCAATCACATGATTCCAAATATTCAGGACACACAAGTACATCTTAGTGTTAGTGATGATCTTGGGTTGCTTGCTCACATGACTGGGAGTGTAGACTTAACTTGCACATCAAGTATAATAGAGGAAAAAGAGTTCAAAATCCATACAACTTCTGATGGAATGAGCAGTCTAACCGAGAGAGACTTAGCGTCATCAGCTAAGGGGTTAGAATATGCTGAAATGACAACTACAACTCTGGAAACTGAGTCTTCTGGTAGCAAAATTGTACCAAATATTGATGCAGGAAGTATAATTTCAGATACTGAGAGATCTGATGATGGCAAAGAATCAGGAAAAGAAATCCGAAAAATCCAGACCACTGCTACAACACAAGTAAGTTATATATGAATTCTAGAAATAAACAGAAATGCTTTGAATACATAATGAGTTGTTAGAGCAAAACAAAAATTTACTTATTTCACCATGTTTGTATTTTTATGATAGTAATTTATAAAACTGAGTAGTGTGACCTATATGAAATTTAAAATGTCTGAATTATATCTGCAATTCTGTCACACTTGCCTGTGTAACTTTGGTTAAATTCTCTGCGTCTGAGCTCTTCATATAGTACAAGTCCTTGTACTGGAGGAGAATCTACCAGTTCTAACATTTTGTGACTCTGAATGCATTCACTCATTTTTGTACTTAAGGTCTTCATTCTGAATACTTCATTTATTTTAACATTTTAAGCTTCAGGTGCAATTCTGTTCTGTGGATTATAGAAGAGAAGACTGATAAATGAAGGGGAAGGAAAAAGGGAACTATTATTTATCAAATGTGTACTATATTTCATGCACTATGCAACATATTTTTAGATTTAATCATTTTAACAACCCTGTAAAATAGGTAAATAGCTGAGACAACTTGAAATTTTCAGTGAGGATTTTCTTTACAACTGTGTGATAAGAATTTGTTGTGAAAAAATTGAAGGTCCTTAAGCCTAGTAGTTAGGAAGTGTTAGTGCTACAGTTTTGGCCTCAGTAGAATAAAACTAAAAACATGATGTTTTCTAATAGAGATTTTCATTGCTGAACTTTGTGTTGCTACTACTTCTTTATTTTCTGGGCTAATTAATGTATTTTGATTAAGAGGTAAAGCAACTAATTAATAATTTTGACCTTACTGATCTGGGTTTTTTTTCTACTGCATTTTCTACCTGCCCATTAATGTTATTGAAGATAAATTTAACTTGTTTCCATTGCAATTATATGGTAAAGAGTAAACCATGTCTTACTAGTGTCTTTTTCTTCAATAAATAATGCTTGCTAATATAATCTGTGTGTGGGAAAGGTATTTTTTCTTTGTTTATTTTTGTAGCAGTGGTACCCAGTGATAATTGACATGGATGGGAATATTGATTTAGGTTCATATTTACAAGAAAGGAAACCATGGTGTATTGTGTATTGAACGTAGTAATTACTAGGCATGCCTATTTTTCATTGAGAGTTCATAGGCATTGTTTTGTGTTTGTTTTCTAACTTACCAAATGCATATGGTTCATTGAAATGTGAATGAAACAGATTTTGGAGTTAAATTCAGTCTGTTAAGTAGTGTTTCATGTGCTTGTAGATTGTAAAACATTGATGACATGTATTCAGTATACTTCATTTTGTGCATGCTTGCTTCTTAAGGAAGTCATTCATGTCAGTCTAATGCCCAGAACCTATAACAGGGCAAAAAGTATCTGGTTTTCAATGTGAACTGTTGTTTCAGTCTTAGCTGTTTGATTACCTTACCTACTTTCTGCAATATAATAAAAGGTATTATTACACTTTTCAGCCTCAAAAGATGCTCCTGTGCAGGGATTTACAGGTGAATAATATATTTAAAATATATTAACCCATGCAAGTCATATGTAAAGACTGTTCACTTTATTATATCCACTGTTTTCATTTTTAAGTAAATAACATCTTTTGTACTCCACAAAAGTTTACCTTTCCTTTCTTCAGGCTGTTCAGGGTCGGTCTATCACACAACAAGACAGAGATCTCAGAGTTGATTTAGGGTTTCGCGGAATGCCTATGACTGAGGAACAGCGTCGCCAGTTCAGCCCAGGTCCCCGGACAACAATGTTTCGGATTCCGGAGTTTAAGTGGTCTCCAATGCACCAACGGCTTCTCACTGATTTGCTGTTTGCATTAGAAACAGATGTACATGTTTGGAGAAGGTAGAACTATTTGTTTTCTATGAACATGACTACTTTAAGAAAGTGAATGTTATATAAAAACAGATACACGTTTACATTTTTCATAGATAAGTATTTTATAAGGGTTATAAGACCTGAGAATCACATCAATAGGTATGTAACGACTTAGGCAAAAGGCAATTTAAAAGCCAAAATTTTATATCTAGCATTGCCTGTTCTGTATCAAAATGATTTAAATATCAAGTTTGATTTATATTTCTGTATTTATATCTTTCCTTGTTAAAATTACTACCTTGCACTAAATTTATTCCTAGTATCAATATTATAACATGTAGTACTAAAATAAAATCTCAAATCACATGATGATGCATATTTTAGAGCCTATACTGTTTAAACTTTTAATGGATATTAGCTCAAATATATTCAAATAATCTTCATGAATTTTCATTACCTTTTTAAATTTTCTATTCAGTTTTCTAACAGCAAATTAATTATGACAAATGTATCATTTCCATGTACATATATGTAAATGAGGAAATTGATAACTAAGTAACAATTCAGCCATCAGCAGTTTAACACTGACATTCTCAGGTCTCCAGCTGGCTTCGTGGCTTCTCCTCATTTTCCTGTTAGAATTCAAGGTGACTGCTTAGTTCTCAGTATCAACATGCTCAGGAAAAGGCAGTCTTCTCTCAGCTTGCTTTTTTTGTTTGTTTGGTTTTGTCTCTTCTTTCCTTCTTTTTTTTTTCTTTCTCCAATTCATCTTACCTACTTTTTTTTTGATAAAAGAAGTCCCTCAAGAAATTTCTCCTTTATGGTCCAGCAGGAGCCTATGTTGATTTCTAAATCATCACCAGCAGTAGGAGATGGAATTATAAAAATGACTGGCATATGTCAGCCAATATTGGTTAGTAATGCAGTAACTGAGGTGAGGACAGCTTTTCCTGTGTCCAAAACAGCTTGATAATAAATCAAAATCTAGAATATTTCATCAGGGAAAAAGTCAGGACTATCATTAAAGTACTCAATAGAATCTGCCATTGGAAATTTTTACTTTTGATTTTATTTTGATCAATTTGTTCTTAGGCTACTCATTTTTACTGCTAATGTTGTTACATGGTAATTTACTGAGGGATGATAACTAAGGAAAATTAAATACCATGAATTATGTTACTGGAGATAAATAATGTAATTTACTGGTTATAATATAAGTGGCCACTAAGTCAGTGATACTCAGCTTTCTTCCCATCGAAATACTGTGTGTCTTTGTTTTCTTTCATGGATACTCATGAAATTCCCCAAAGAGAATTTTATGTAATTTAAAAAGAAATACAAGCTATCACATTTTTAGGACAGGTGAAAATATCTTGAAATCCAAGATACATAAAATAGTATTTTCTGACTAAAAAGATGAGAATTATCAATTTAAGATTGACCATGGGATAATCTCTTTTTTATTTTTTTCTAATATAAAGCAGTTCATAATATTGACTGATACCAGCAAAGCAATATATTTCTTTTTGCATCTGTATTATATATGTTGTATAAGAAAACCACATTACTGACTTACCTTGAGATCTTTTTCCTTTTTTACTCAATTAAGTCCTTAAATTTTTATCAGTTTGTGTGTACTTTCCATCATGTCACTTGTGTGACAGTTATACATTTTCATCTTGCCTGGTGACATGTGAGTTGCAGTAGGGTCATGTGACATATTTAAGCTTCCTAAAAGTTGAAAGCTTTCAGTTAACTATTTGTTTTGCCATTCAAGAAAAAAAAAACAGCAAAAATAAGTATTTTTAATTGAATTCATTGATTTTTTTTTAAATAATGAGTTAATATACTTAGAAATTTCTGCAGAGATAAATATTTAAAATGTTTTGGACAATAAGATATTTTAATTACAGATTTTCTTATAATTCCATTTTAAATTTGTCTCACGCCTCTCAATATTGTATACTTAGTTTTTGCATTAAAAATGTTATTCTAAATAATGTAAGCCTCTTATTCTTAAACCAAGGAAATGTTCATTTGTGTTGTTTTTCTGCTATTTTAGCCATTCTACCAAATCTGTGATGGATTTTGTCAATAGCAATGAAAATATTATTTTTGTACATAATACAATTCACCTCATTTCCCAAATGGTAGACAACATCATCATTGCTTGTGGAGGAATTTTACCTTTGCTGTCTGCTGCTACATCTCCAACTGTAAGTACTTTGCCTCCATCTAGTGGTTATCTTTTATAATTACATGAATTAAGCATTTCACTAGTGCCCAATATTGTAAGATTTTAACAAATTTCTCCTCTGGAAACTTTTTAACCATTTAAATTTATTTATTTATAAATGTTGGGTTTCAGACATGCATGTTTATGAAAATATAGCTCAGCAAATTTTGATAAGTAGTTTTGGGGAAGAGTGATAACTTAAATGATTTAGCTTTATATTTATATATTGTATATTTATATTCCGTATATATTCTCTCATATATATGTTACATCTGTCTGTATATATTCTATCTTACAATAAACTGTGTAAATTCTTATGTAACATTTTTATCCGGCTTTATTTACTGGTTCAACATTTATTTTTCTAAATCTTGCTTGTCTGTTTGCTTATATAAAACCATGAGATGTATTAACATGATAAATTTAAAAAGCATTTAATGTCAATTATGTATACCATTTGAAATATAATAAATCAATAGTGTATTAACTTTATATTTTAGTTTTAATTTTTAAAATATTTTGGATTCAAGACTTGAAATGTATCTGAGTGGTAAAGTTCTTCTTTCTTTGTATTTGTTAGACCCTGCGTTTGTTACTAAGTACTGCAAACAAACAGGATTCCATAGCTATTTTCTCAGATATGAAAGGATATAGAACTGTGGTTCCCATAAAACCTATGTTTTGTTTGTTTGTTTTGTTTCTGTATTGGGAATTAAACTCAGGACCTTGCACTTTCCAGGCAGACACTGTGCAGCTGAACTATATCTCCAGCCCATAACCTGTGTTCTTATTGCCACCCTTAAGCCCAGAAAGTATACCTTTGCAAGAGAGAAACCTGCAGTTTTATTCCGATGTCTGTTGCTTGGTGATGCAGTGTTTATAAATTAATCTCTGAATTTATTTTGTGATTAACAAGCTTCTTTACATAACTTTCTTCTCACTATTTTTTGTCAGTGCCACTATCACTAGAGCAGTATCAAAGCTTAAATTATTTGCAGCAACAGATTACATTGTTCGCATACCTCCCCCAGCCATATACACGTGTATTTCATCCATGAGCTTATTCACCATGTAAACAGAAGAATGCAGGCTACTTTGGGAGGGAGTGCAATGCAACAGGTTATCGTTTAAGGCCTTAATGGAATTAGCACCTAAGTCCAGAAAACAGCATAAGTAGATGATGTGTGATGAATGCAGGTATCCTGAGATTCATACAGGGTCACTTCTCTGTAATAAGTGTTTTTTTTTTTCTCTCTGGTAGACTATACAAAATTTTGATAAAATTTTAAACATACATTATAATATTGAAATAAGGGGTTTTTTTTTCTTTTGGGTTTCATTTTATGCCATGAATTATAATTTTTGTCAAGAAGTTTTTAAAGATTTTGCTAATATTCATTTTAAAATACATATTGAAGGTTTTAAAATTTGTACAGAACAAAAAAATTTTTATAAAATATATTAGCAATAAATCATTAAAATTTGCATAGGTTTGACACATTTGCATTACTAAGTAGTCTCCAAAAATCTAAAGGCAAAAGGGCTCTGTCAAGAGA
>RJWT010000341.1:47441-72718 GCA_004365215.1 Cuniculus paca
TGTTGACCGTGATAGTGTGGAATTTGAACCTACTAATTGCCTAAACTTTTCTCAATAGATTGGGAATTCATTTAACTGAAGAAAGTGTATGTCTTTATCACTATATTTCTGTCGTTTTAGTTCATTAACTGATTGTACCTATACCTGGTTGTACAACATACCTGATTTTATGCTCTTTGAATAAACTGCTTCTTTAAAAGAAACAGGCAGAACCTTTCTCCCACTTTATATCTGATAGAGCCATGGTGGATACTGACCAATGTGTGTGTGTGTGTGTTTTAAGTGGATTATACAGTATTATTGATGAAAGTTAAAATATAGCAGAGAGAAAAAAGTTAAGATGGAGAAGATTGATTAAAGAAGGAAAGTATAGCAGAAACTATGGGCTTTTTGAGCTTAGATTTAAAATGCAAAAAAGTCAGAAGAGAATTTTGGAAGATATAAGAGGAAAAGGAAACTGGCAACATACAGATCACCAAAGGGACACATTATCTTGTAAATGCCATTAGATTTTCAGTTCTAGATATATAAAGAAAAACAGTTTGAAGCGAATGTTTGAATGTTGTGATCATTTTAAATATGTGGAGTTTTAAATATATGGAGGTTTTCGAAATGTACATATATTATGTGCAAATGTGCATCTTATGAATAAATCAGAGAAGCGATGCCTGTAGTCAGCAAATTTTTTCTGCATGGGGTAGGATAGTAAATATTTCAGGTTCTGTGGGATGTATAGTGCTGTCCCAGCTACTTAATTTTGCTGTTGCAGTATAAAAGCAGTTATAGCACATAAACAAGTGGCATGTATGTTTTAATAAAATTTTGTTTTTAACAAGAGGCAGTGAAATTGATTTATCCCATACACTAGAGTTTACTGAACACTGACACAGGACAGTGTCATAAATACAAATTTCGTGGTATAATGACACAGTGTGAAAACTTTACTACTTACTATTGATCATTGAAAACTCAGTAGAGTTTAAATTCACTCTTTTCTATTAAACAAGAACTTGAATTTGACTTACCATTTACTAAAATTTAATTTTTAACATAATTTCAATGAACATTCTTGTCATTATGTTCTCTTAGAAGACATGTAACCTTTTTCAATCAATGGTACTCATTTTTTGTCATTTGACATTTCTAATGTTGAACTCTATTAAATTTTGAAAAGTAGAATGCTAAGTGTTCTTTATGTTCCCCATTTTTAAAAAAAATGACCTAAAATGAATCCAGGAGTATTTCTTTACATTTCTCAGAATAAGTGTGGACCCTTGAATGCTTTTTAAATGCCAACTCAAAAATGACCCTTCTCTCTCTCTCTCTCTCTCTTCTTTCTCTCTTCTCTCTTTTCTCTCTCCTCTCTCTCTGTTTTTTATACCAGAATTTGAACTCAGGGCCTCACACTTGTCAGGCAGGCACTGTGCCACTGAACTATATCCTCAGTTCAGAAATTACCCTTTTTTGAAATTACGATTTAATGAAAGATGTTTGGGCTTTAGCATAAAACGGTTGCATTTTAAACTGGGCTCAACCATTTACTACTAGATATGACCTCTACCTTGATTTCACTTGCTAAAAGGGATTAATTATACTTACCCTTCAGAGAGTTTGTGAAAATTAATTTTGGTCTTATATGTAAAGTACACTAGATAGAGAACCCTCTTAATGCAAGTTTTCTTTCACTGAGTTCTTTTGTAACTATTTAGCTCCTTTTGGATCTATTTGTATGACATTAGAATAGTCTTCCTATTTATAAAAAAAGAATGATATATTCAAAATGCTGAAACTATACATAAAATTTTAGATAAATTTAGTTATTATGGAAGATTTGTTTTGATAGCAAAAGGCTAAAGTGGCATAAGTTTTTGGCTGGTGTTTACACGAGTTTGGCCATAGAAGTGATGTGTTTTCTCCCTTAGAACCTTAGATTAATATGACAGTTTGTACTAGGGATAACATTTGTGTTTTGCTGTTGCAGTATCATCATTCTGAAAATTTTGAACTATTTTATATTACTTGGGAAGAGATATTCTAATGGAAACTTCACAAAAGAATATAGTTCTACATTGCTAATATTAATGGTGAAAACTCTGAACTTAGTATTCTTGAAGAACACTTTATTGTGGTTTGAGGTTACCTAGATTATTTAAAATCATATGTGGCAGAGAATATAAGTTAAAAAATAGTTTTAAATTTCTAAATTAAACCAATAATTTTAAATTCAATAAACTGGAAAAAAATAGACCACTTAATATATTGTTTGACTCATTTGTAGTTTGAGGAAGGAACATTACTTTTGGGTTTTGTTTTGTTTTGTTTTGTTTTGTTTTGTTTTTTGAGTTAATATGTCTAGGACTAGTCAATGGAATCCTCTTTTATTCTCTACCACGTTGTACAAGTTGCTTATGAATGAAAGCAGAGAATTGGAGAAAAAAAGAATGAAGCAAAGAACATGAGTTACCACAAATTGCATAATCACTGTGATTTTAAGTTCACCATTTTATTTGAAGCATCCAGAACACTGAATGTTTACAGTTTAATTCACTGTCATATATGGTTTAATTTTGTCTGTCCCAGAAAAACAAACAAACAAACAGAAAACAACATTTTTAGTTCCCCTAAAAATATCCTAATCCTTAGAAGGAACCCAAAACTGATGAGAAAGTTTTAATTTTAGTTTATTATTTTAAATTATCAGGGTTGCAATTAATATATTTGAAAAAATTACTAAGTATATTTTTGGTTTTGCTCTTCATTATCTCACAGAACTGATAATGCTGTAGTATTCTTAGGGTGCTTTTATACATTTTTCAGTGAACGTACCATGGAAATAGCAAATTTTAAGATTTATGATTACATACATTTGTTGTCAAAAAACAGACATTAGAAATGGTTGCTAATAATCGTGAAAATCTTTTATAATTTTTTAAAATTATAAATATAATGATTAAGACACTGAAATTTAGTATAATATATAATTATTTTATTCATTTATAGACCTTATTATTTACATTCTTTTCTGGCATGGGAAAATGGTTTTTAAGTTAGAATCACCTAAATATTTCCATTTTGATATATAGCAAGGCTTCTGAATGAGAAACATTGTAATGACTTCCTTATAGAACGTTCTGGAAGAATGATAAAAATAGTTAACCTCCCTGAATTATTTTTATTTAAATCAGTACCAAGTTAGGGTTTTTGCAGAGGCATTATATTAGTTCATTTGTTAAAATGTTTCATTAGTCATCTAATGGGAAAAGATATTTGTTTTGTAAAAGAGAATATGCTTATTTTCTATTATATGAACTATATATAGATATAGATATATATTATTTGGGCAGAGTTACTAAAATAAACTAAATTTAAGTCTAAATATTTCATATATAATCTTGATCACATGTAATTTATAAAATGAATATCTCTTTCTGAGAATTTTGCTTTTAATAATATAATCAGATATGATTTTAAATATGTTATTTTGTGTTTCAATTTTACATTGTATTTTCATTTAATTTTAATAATTTTCTTTTCTTGTACTTTTTTGGTCCGTTGTCTGTTTTGTCTAATGCATGTCCAGGGTTCTAAGGTTAGTATTACTTCTGCAGTAATTTTTAGGTTTTTAGTTTTAAATTTTATTTTTACTTATTTATGAAATTTTGACTTAATTATATTTTGAGTTTTCATATCATTAATATTAAGGGATATCCTTTGTATATTTGAAAGAATCATTAAAAGAATTATTTTCCCAATACATTATTATTCATAATTATAAATACACTATTGTAGTATAATGAAAACAATATTGTTACAGTCATGTACAATCAGATTTAACTGATTACAATGAAAGGAAATAGCATGAGATATCTGATACTGTAAGATTTAATAACAAGTGTGATTGATTCTTGTTTTGAAAGTCTATTTTAAAATTTTATAAAATGCTTATATAACATTTCATCATATTTATAAATTATTTTTATACAGAACAAAATAAAGAATCTCTTTTAGGTTATTTATGTGTTAAGACTGACTTTTACTTTAAGGTTTAATTTTTTAGTAAAAATTAGGTGTTCAGTAACATGTTCAATTTAGAAATTCCATTTGTAATTTTGAAAGCAGTGAACTATAGCTACTGCTTTAGACTAGCAAATAAAGACAAGTAGTAGATACAATTTCAGTAATTCAAAATGAATACAAATTTCTTCGAGAACACATCTCTACACTAACTAAATTCTAATAGTTTAAGGGTATTTCAGAATGTTTGGTACTGCTAAGCAGTGGCCACGTCTTCCATTCAATTATAAAAAATTTAAATTGAAACACATTTAAAATGAAGGCTTTGCCTTTTTACATAAGCTGTTGCATCATGGTCACAGATTCTTATTCATGGTGCAGTGTATTCATTCTCTGTAGGCTATGCTGTCTCCAAGCAATGTTTGAAATGTTATACTTCTATGAAGTGTTACTGTGTAAGAAATTTTTGAATGAAAGTACAGGAATAAATTAATTTTATAGGCTGTGAACACTGCATTGGCATAATGTAAACAATATATATTCAATAATTGAAAGCAAACTTTTTTTTTCTATTTCCAAGCTCAGTCTGGAGAGAATGGTTTTAATCCTGTTTTGTTGGTAAATGAAAGGAAGAAAGGCGATTATATTTCATACTCAGATTTAAACTAGGTTTAGTTATGTCGTGCTTGCAGTAGCTACCTATTTAGAAGAAATGGCCCGTCTCATGTAGAAGTATCTAATAATTTGTTGAGAATACTCCCCAATCACTGTTTTCCCCGACATTTCAATATTAATGTTCCTGATCCTTTCAAATAGGAAGAAGTGTAGGTAGAATGATGTGTATAAAAAATGTCAAAATGAACATTATATATGAACAGAAATCTACATATACTTACATTCTAGTTGAATTTATCATTTTAGTTAAGAGGTAAGATTAATCAGTACAATTGATGTGGCCATTTTAAGCAGTAGTTTATAAAATTTATAGAAGTATTTTTATAAGGCATTTGTACTTGCTCATTTAGGTACTGAGAAAATGAACTGAAATCATTAAAATATTTTATAGTACACAATGGAAAATAGAATAAGAAATGTTGCCATTGCTTATCAAACTACAAAATTATGCATTTTAAGAAGCAGAATACTTTGTAATATTCCCTTTGAAAGCATGATACTACATTTTATCACAGACATTATTTTAGTGCAATTATAGCTTTCAGTCTAGAATGCTATTGATTTTCTTATTGCTAGTGTTTTTTAGGTCACGAATTAAATATCTAGAGGAATTAGTGATCATCTTGATTATTTTTTACCCAAGAATCTTACTGTACACATGAAATACCTAGTGATTTCAGTTTATTCTAAAATGGATAAGAAAGTATACATTCTAATTTTATAGCCATCTCATCTTGATGCCAAATGAAATCAAATCACCATTTATATTTCCTATCACTCATAACACATATATGGAAAGGAAAAGGCATAACCTTTTAGAAACGAGAATGAGGATATTAGGAAACAAATATCAATTTTATAACTTTGTAAAGTAAGAAAATAGTATGCATTCAAATGAAAGTGTTTTACAACTAATGACTTTTAAAACCAACATTTATTTTATATTTTTTCCTTTTTTGAAAGATAATTGATAAGTAAACTACAGTTTTTGATAATCTGGTGATATATGGAATTGGTTTATCATTTATTTTATTACATGTAATAAACTTCTGTTTACGTGTAGTGTCTGTTATACAGCTTATATTTCTCAATTTTAAACAAAACAAAACTTCTACTTTTTTAAAGACGGAATTGGAAAATATTGAAGTGACACAAGGCATGTCAGCAGAGACAGCAGTTACTTTTCTCAGCCGACTGATGGCCATGGTTGATGTACTTGTGTTTGCCAGCTCTCTAAATTTTAGTGAGATTGAAGCTGAAAAAAACATGTCTTCTGGAGGTTTAATGCGACAGTGCCTAAGACTAGGTAAGTCTGTTAAGAGTAACAGTACATTTTATGCACTTATTAGAGCTTACTTTCATACAGTTCTATGGTATATGAAGTATTGGTATAAACAGATGATTATCCAGTTTAGTTGTCTTAATGTTTCAGAATTAAATTCACATTAGAGATTTAATGGAACTGGCAGCCAACCTTTAATCATTTATTACTTGAAATACCATCACATATATTAGGTTAGATTTCAGATCTGGAGACAACGTAAGGAGGCAGAAAGACTTATTATAAGCACAATGAGTGCAGTAACAGGTCTAGGGTTCTGAAGCAGACAGGGTAGCAGCTCATAAGCCTGGGGTGGGGTGCGGAGCTTAGCTTACACAAAAAAATGTGGAATGGAATAAGAAAATTAGCTGAGTTTGAATCTAGCATTGAGGTTAGGCTGCTGGAGGTGGGGATGGAGGGCTTTTAAGCTGACATTTCACCCTTTTGCTTTAGAGAAACAGGAAAAAAGTAAAAAAACATAAAGATAAAAATTGGCATTGTTGGGGACAGGGAAGGGAAGACTGGAAATGGGTAGGTCTTCACATTCTTTTGACTACTTTCTGCTGTGTTCTGCTGTGCTGTAGGATTATATGGAGTTTGTTTATTTGCTTGTTTATTTGTTTTGTTGTCTACCTGGCATTGTTTGGATGAACTCCCTCATGGTGCAGAACAGGAATGGTCCCACTGGTCCTGGATCTCTCTTAAGTTTTGTGCTTCTAAGTCCTGTGAAAAGCTTTAGTAGAAGGTGAGAGAAGTGGTCAGTTTTCCCAACCTAGTGGCTATTTCTGTGGATATGTTGTTAGAGGAATTGCAGTAATTTACTCTTTTGGCAGATATGGTCAGTGATGGGGACAGGGAGTGATTGGTGTTGGGGTCCACATTGATATTGGGGAACAAATAGCTAAGGTATATGTCTCTCTCTGTCTACTTAGTGGGGAGGCACAGAGAGGATTGCTGGCCACAAGGGAAAAAGTTTCCTGATTTGGAAAGGCAAGTCCTGAGATGTAGTGAGAAGTGGTGTTGTAAAGTACTGTATGTGGTCCCAAAGCTGTATATTAAAAACAACTTGTCTCACTTTTCTAGATCATGTGCTTATGTGCTGGGAGGCCTCTTATAGGTTGAATTGAAATACCGTTATTGGAGGGTGAGATGGTAGTAAGAGCTTAGATCCCTGGGGAAGACATAGAGCTTATAGATGGTCTGCAGAAATAGAGGAGTTAAGTGAACTTTTTATTTGTCTCAGGTGAGATGTCATAATTGATCTGATGAAACTGATAGTTTTAGAGGTTCTTAATAATGGTTTGGTTACATTGAGAAGTAACCATGAAGGGACTGTTAAGCTCACAGTAAATGTAAAAGGACTTGATATAAGAGGGAGGTGTCTAGGGTTATTGGACCAATAATTGGCTGTATGTTTAGGTTATTGATTATTATCTGTTAAACCAAGTTAAATGATTTTTGTTTGTTTGATGTCTCCCCTTTCCAGATAAGAGTTTTTAGATTTTTAAGGAATGTCTTCGCAACTTTTCTCATTGCTGAGTCAAAATTCCTAACACCCAAAGTTAAAGGAGGAAATGTTTCTTTTGGCTCACAGTTTGTAGAAGTTTTAGTCTGTAATTGGCTGGCTCCAAGGCAGGGTGGTGTGGCAGAGGGCATTGAAGAGGAGAAACAGTTGGTGGCAGGCAGAAGGCAGCAAAAGCAGCAAGCAGCAAGTGACCACAGGAGCCCTCTTTCTGTCCCTTATATTCTATCCAGGATACCTGCCCTTAGAGGGGATAGCACTCAAACCAATGGTGGGTCACCCTTAATCCTAGCATTGCATCATAAATGAATCCCAGCACCTTTCTAAGAGTATTTCATCTGTTTACATCTTTAGACAAGCAGAAAGGTTATATTTTTGTACCTGCCTTAGAACATCAGCAGGTCAAAAGAAAGCAAGCCAGGAGATAGGAAGTTCCTGATATGTATGGTTTTTACTCGTAATTTTGAAAAGGCATAATAAAAAAAAAACTACCCATTGGAAATTATAGGGGAGAAGTTTTTGATTCAAGGAAAGAATAAGGAAGGAAAAAATGATAGATTGAAACCTGCTTGTTTTGTATTTTTAAAAGACTGACAAATTGAGAGGAATTATTTCATATTCATTATAAGGTAGAGGTTGACCACTTTGGGCTATCTCTGAAAACCAAAAGGTGTAAGTTAATTTCCTGTGGCCATTATAAACATTTACATTGGTATTTAACAGATTGAACTTGTAAAACTGATTTAAATATTTTTAAATAATTGAGTATCTTCTAATCCACATTAATTTAGTTATTCTGAGTTTTTATTTCTAAATTGATTTTATTTTTATCTTAATAGTACCTAACAGATTTAAGTGAATAGTAAAGCAAACATTTATCATTTGTTTTGTTATTTGCTCTTCTAAGTCTTTGCATATGTTAATTTAATTCATCGTTACAATAGCTTTCTAAGGGAAAAATTACCTTTATCTTCAATTTACTTATGAGAAAACTGAGGCACACCTAAAATTACACAACTTATAAGTTGCAAAGTCAGGATTTAAACTCAGGTGTTCTGATTAGAAAATTTGTGTAATTGGTTACAGTACTTTCCTAATTTGTTAAAATAAGCAAACATGTTGAATGCTTGTCAACAGTGGCTGTAGATTCACCTGCTGTGGGGAGGGTAGCTATTGGGACTTGTGGAACTTTAGTGTACCTGAAATGGAACATTATGAACTGATTCTCCAGAATAGTGAAATTAAGGGCAGATGCCTTGTTATTAAAAATTTTTAATCAAATATGAATTTTAAGTAATTATAATTTTTTATTGATCTGTAGGATTCACAATTGGGAGAGATGTAGGGGAATTAGAATAAGGAAAGCTATATTGGGAACTTCAGAGTTCCTGTAATATTCTGTTTCTTCAGCAGGCTAGTAATATTGTGTTTTTATTTTTTAGGTACATAGGATATATTTTTATATACTTTCATTATTGTCTTTCATAATTTTAAATAATATTTATTGACTGTTGATTTTGCAAAAATAGTAATGAGTGAAGGAAAGGAAAATAATAGAAGAATAAATACCCTAACAAGTTTTTCAGTGTACAAAGTCAACAACTTATGTTTAACATATGCTTCTGATTATTTAAATAGTTTGTTGTGTAGCTGTGAGAAATTGTTTAGAATGTCGACAAAGACAGAGAGACAGGGGAAACAAACCTTCCCATGGAAGCAGTAAACCTCAGGAGGTTCCCCAAAGTGTGACTGCCTCAACTGCATCAAAGGTAATTAGCCATATTCTATGCTAATGAATCTGGTCTAACTGGAAAAATTGTTTTGGCTTATGAGAACAAAGCAGCATGGCATGGGTAATCAGTCAGCTCTAAGCCTGCGTGTTGGCTTCTCTGCTTCATAGTTATGTTACCAAGATTAACCTTTCTGAGATTTGCATCCTGGGGTTGTTGAATGAAGATGCTACTGTAATAATTTCCCCTGCATAGGGTTCTTAACAGAATTATATCAGCACATAGCAATAGAAAGTCTTCATTATTTCTATTTTTAATAGTTAAAAAATTTTCAGAGTTCAAAAATAATAGTTTTTAAATGGGTGTGCATTTGGTGATAGTACTAATTATCAATAAGCATATATTGACCACCAAGTGAATAAACAGTACAGAATATTTAAAATATACTAGTCGTTCTCATACTAAATTAATTCTCTTCATCATCTCCAGTTTTATTAGCATGAGTTCAAGGTCTTGCATGGCTGGTCAGCATTTGCTTCCCCAGCTGGAGTGTGTGTGTTTGTACTCTCCCCTTTGAGTCTACTGGTTTAATTATATTACAGATTTTGTTTAGTTCATAAAACGAATATCTTTTTGTTTTTAACCACTTAGACTTTTACATATTTTCCTATACCTTTATCCTGATCTTTTACCCAGCTAAAATCTGTTCAACTCTTGATTTTAGCTTAAATGCTATTCTCTAAGGGAGGTATTTGTTTATACCCTCACTGCCACTGCAATCTAGGCAGGTTGCTTTGATGTTTCTGTTAAAACCCAGTTTTGTCTCTTACCACTTGCACTTAGTTGTTAATAGTGACATAGTAAATTTTTGCTCAGTAAGTGAAATAGAAATTTAATTGATTTTACAAGTTCTATGTCTTTAAACTTCAGTTTTCAAACAGACCAACCACATATTTATTGTATCCCTTGGTTATTTACAGTATTGCAGCTCTTTTTTTCTCACTGTAGTCAAGGAAACAATCACAAGATAATTTCAGTATATATCATTTTACTACTCAGATGACTCCACAGGGCTCTCTATTGCTTGGCAAATTAAATATTAATGTGTCAGCAATCTACTTCATATTATTTGTACAGACATTAAGTAGACTGTTACTTACTAGAGGCAGTGTCCATTTCTTGTGTATCTTTGTAACTCTTTAGAGCACTGGAGTACTTTGTAAAAAGAAAGTTCTGAGTTGGCATTCCTAGTTTTATGACCTGAGACAAATTCCTTAGTCTCTTGACTCTCAGTTTTACCATTTTGCTCATTGTAAATCTTAATTTATTCTTGTTTATATTATTAAATAAAAAATGATGCACAAAAGTGCTTAGTAATTCCTGGCATACAGTGAACATTCAATTGATAATGACTCTTTCACTTCTCTAATAATTAAACACTCAGTATTCTCCTAAATCAAACACTCAGTATTACTCCTAACACTCAGTATTAGTAAATAAATAAATAATTATTTTGGGAAGCTTAGATCTTAAAGGTATGTACACTTTATTTAGTTGATAATAGGGAGCCTTTTGAGATTTTCAAGCCAAATACTGCTCTGTGGGTCAAATATGGGCTAAAAAGCCCATGAAAGCAGATTGATAGTAATTTAGTTAACCTAATTAGTGTCTTAACGTCTTTTTGGCAAGATATTTGTCAGTGAAAAATGGGTAAATCCTGGATATTAACAAAACACATTTCAGGGCAGGGTATAAATGGACTGGAATAATAATTTCTATTTTCCTGTATTGTTTTTTCTTCTTCATATGTTTCCTGTGTGGCATTTTAGAAAGAACAAAACATAGTTAATCTTTCCGTATGCTTAAAAAATAAAAACAAAAACAGTCCCCTGCCACTAATCTGTATGGAGTTGTGTGAGTCACAAATCTTTATGAGGCCTCATTTTTATCCTGTGGGGGAAAAAGAGCTTTTCCTATGATGTAGTCTTTATAGTGGTCAAATTAGGGTAATCATTGTAAAATGTAAAATGGTATATTTAAATAGTTCTAGTTTTCTCCATCTGTATTGTAAATACTATGTTTGTTAAATCATCATGTGATAAATATTATTAGCCTATTGTTTAGATGATCTAGCTTAGTTTTACAAAAGTTAAGATCTCATGTAAGATCGCAAAGCTGGTAAGTTTTGAATTGTAATGAAAATCAAATAACTACCAACCTTCAAATGCCATGCTGTTTTTACTATTTCGTGCTGCAAAGGAATCAAACATTTTGATTTTGGAGTGAAATGTCATGAGTGATACCTATAGAGAAGTAGAAGTTGGTCTGTTTGCTGTCACAGCAACAAAAAGCACTTATCATTTATGTACAGGAATTATATTTGGCACTTTACATATATTATCAATTTTAGTGCACACAATTTGTAATACATTTTATAGGTGAAAAAGTATAAGGTTGAGTTTCAGGGAATAAGGCTCACTAATTTACTGTGTGACTATATTACCTAAAATCTGTAGAGTGTCGTCAATAAATGTTAATTCAGGGAAGAGGAAGTAAAGGATGTAGCCTCTTCAGAAAAGTTAACATGTTAGAAATGATATTTCTATGTAACTTTCTGGTAGTTGTTATATTTACCATTCCCCTTTGTTTTTAAGACTCCGTTGGAAAATGTTCCTGGTAATCTTTCTCCTATTAAGGATCCTGATAGACTTCTTCAGGATGTGGATATCAATCGCCTGCGTGCTGTTGTCTTTCGGGATGTGGTAAGTTATGTCTGTTTGACTTCTCTGAAAAAGGACCTTCCAGGGCTGGGGATCTAGCTCAGCAGTCTAAGTGCCTGCCTGGCAAGCGCAAGGTTGTGAGTTCAATCCCTGGTGCCGCAAAAAAAAAAAAAAAGAAAAAAAGAAAAAGGACCTTCCACTGTCATTTGTATAATTTAAATTTTATAAAGAATATGTATTTTGAAACTAAATACTCTGAATTTATTGGGTGTTTCTGATTGTAAAATCATTGAGCCTTAGCTTATTCTGAAAGTTTACTGATGTGACTTTTTAAAACGTGAAATGTCTGCTAGAATAGGGGTGACCCTGAAAAACTAAAATTTACTTTATCTTGCATCATCTGCTCCTTTCTTACATTATTTCTTGCCCCATCTCCAGGTCCTGAAAGTTTTATTATTCATATTATGGATGAAAGGATTAGGTCATTAGGTATTGAGGTTGATTAATTTGTGTGGAAGTTATTCTTTAAAGAAGAAGCTGCATTTTAAAAATACGGACACCTATGGAAATTTGAATTAGAAATGTAGCTTAAAAAGTTTAAGGGAAGAAATAGTTTAGGGAAAGATTTTATAGAACCCACTCATCACAAGATCACTTACTCAAGGTAAATAAAGCAGCAGCCTTTCTATGAACTTACAGAAAAATTCAAAGTTTTATAACAGATTCAATATTGATAGCATTTTTAATGTAATTGTTGTGAATCACCTACTTTGCATTGTTTTTTTAATGATTCAAGAAGTGTGTAAGAAACTTTATGTCCAAAATTTTTATTTAACAATAAATTTAGTGAAATGTTTTATACTTTATACAATGGTGAAGATATATTTAAGTAATATGGAATAGCATAATACTACATGATAGGAATATACAATAGAATAATTGTCACTCATATGTACATTCTTAAAATCCCTGGAAAAATTAATAACAAGAAAGCATAAGTACATAAAAATAGGCAATGGATATAAAATGTGAAATGCAAGGCAGCAAACCTGATAAAAGGTCATTATTACCAATAAACAACAGAATGCAAATCAAAAAAGGCAACATACCTTTCACTATTAATAAAAATTTAAAATATTAATACCTAGCATTATAAAGGTAAAATGAAAGATGCTATTACATAATCACTTTTTGTAAGTATAAATTGGATAATTTATATACCTCTTTATCAATTTGTGTTAAAACTCTTGCAAATGTTGATGTCTTCTGACCCAATCATTCAAATGGGAAATTATTTAACTTAATGTTTTCACCCGGGATGATTATAGGAAAGTGGCAACATTATAAATACCCCAGTGATATTTTTTAGCTAAATAGATCTTTGTATATTCAGTTAGCAGAAAACTATACAGCACCTAAAATATTTTTGAAGTAAATTTATTTTAAACAAAAAAATGATTCAGGATGTATTTTAAGGGTAAGAAACAATATGTATAGACACATTAGTACTAATACAAATATTACATATGTATATACTTTTATTCTTAAAAATAAAAAATACCAAAATTCTAGCAATAATTATTTCTAGGTTTTATTCTGTCCTCTATCATTCTACACTTACTTTTATTTTCAAATTTTCTATAATATGCCTATATTACTTCTAGAATTACTAAATAATAATGTAGTGTTAAAATCATGATTAAAAATGTTATTTAATATCTGATTCAAGACCTGAAAAAAGATCTTTACTAACAGTTTAACTATTTAGAACTATTTAGTATTGTGAAAAGAATATTTTTAAACGAATGAATTATTATAACATAGCATATCTTCAGCTTCAAAAAGCTCAGTCAGAACATATAAAATCTAGAAAGTTCTTACGTTAAGGATGATTTTCTGTTTATCTTTTTAGAAAACTTGGATCACATTGTTATCATACTGTGATCATTTCTCTTAGATTCACAGATGTTTCGTACATAGGTCATATAACCCAGCAGTGGCATCTAGCTGCTTTCTTGAAAGAAAGGAATTGCATTAAGCGTGCCAGGGTGTACCTTCCATACATTATAAAGGCTACATGACTTGTGTTCCTTGAGTTTATAATATGTATCAAGCATTGAACCTATGTTAAGCATCCAGTTGAGGGTGAAGACTACTGTGGGCTTCAAACCTGACTCTCTGTCCTGTGGATTCTCAGAGGAGTAACAGATTTACGCCCGGCTAATGTGGGCAGATTTCTAAAAGCCCAGTGAGGGTGCAGAATGCTGGGTGGTATCTCATAGGTGTCTCGAATAACAGGCAGAATAGGCAGCTATCACCCTTGCAGCTTAACCAGGCAGAGGACTGGCCTATTGTGTTAAGCAGGGGCTGTGTCTGGGGCACTGGATGAATGCAGAGTGGAGACTGCTGTGCCCAGCCATCTTGGAACACTCCGTGTAAACCCTGGTTGCCCCGTATTGGTGTTAGATGTCAAACAGAGACTTTTAAGAGACTAGGATTGGTGCATGGCAATGAGAACTCCATGTAGGCTTACATGAGCCCAGGGTGCTAGACCCAGACTCAAACAGGACCAGTGTTAGCTCTGGGTGCTGAATGAATGTCCCATTCAGGGTCCAGGCAGTGAC
The DNA here is from genome assembly GCA_004365215.1 of Cuniculus paca. NCBI lineage: Eukaryota > Metazoa > Chordata > Mammalia > Rodentia > Cuniculidae > Cuniculus > Cuniculus paca. Next base: position 62,048 of record RJWT010000341.1, read on the forward strand.
TCAGGTGACCCAAGTGTGCTCAGGATCCAGTATTGAAGACCCAAACCCAGACAGAGGTTGCTTGTTTATCAGCTCAGAGTCTGACAATGGAACAGGCAGGTGCGGGGAGGGAACAGCTCCTGGTCACTCACTTCTGGATGAATGCTGTCAGGTTTCAGTGTCCTCTGGAGAAGAGACAGTGAGGTGAGGCCAGGTCTGTACATCTCAAATCTATCCTGTGTGACTAGACTTTGCCATTCTACTTGAGTCTTATGGTATTTGGAACTTATCAGAATGGCAGTTCCTGTGTTCCAGGGCTGAGGCCCCGCTTGCAGTCCTGTGGGACTGTTTTGCCTCTTTTAAACTCCTATGCAGCATGTATGACCACCAGCAGGTATAAAGTAGAGTAAGTGTCAACCTGATCTTTCTAGAAAAGCATTATCTTTCTATTATCATTTTCATAGATTACAAAATACTTTGTCACATTTAAATAATTTGTGACATTAGAAAGTGTTTTACAATTGATCATATTTTTGTGCTCACTTCAGCACATATACAATTGATCGTATTTTAGAGTTAATTGTAGATTTTATACAGATAATTCTATTTTGAAATTTTTTGAAATTTTGAATGTGGTAAGTCACCTTATTTCTAAAACAAGTGAGTTCCAAAATTAAGTTTTTAGGAAACCTATATACATGTGCATGTACCTATAGTATACCTGTCTTCATAGATAAAATAACTATACACTATAATCATATTGTGGAGAAGTTTGTTTTTTTCCCATTGAATCTTTCTCAGTTGCTTTATTTTGCAAATATCTGGTTTTCCTAGTAAAACTACATGTGTGCGTATAAACATTTAAATTTGGAGATTAAGAATTATTTGATTTTTAAGGATTTCTGAGTTTTGTTGATACTGCCATACTTGGCATAGGGAAGGAAGAAAATTTGGTAAAATGTCAGGAAATAAATTCCTCTCATTGCTCGCATGTATTTTCTATGATGAAGAAGTTGCAGATGTAAACTCATGAACTGTTTAGATCTAGGTAAAATAGTTATGTGGCAAATTTGCTATGTGGTAAGAAAAAAATAAGACTTTAAAAAAACTTGTTTTCAGTGTTTGTTATAAGCTGAAGTTGAACGTGAATTCATTATGCTTTTTCCTTTACCCTCAAACCTATATTCTACTACATCATCTGTATCTAAAATGAGACAAACTAATTTTAATCTTCAAAAATTGAATTGGGACCTTTTCAGTCATCCACATAGATGTATTATTTTAAGAGAATTTCAGTTTACTAATTTATTTATTCAGTTTTAGTAGTGGTGAGATGAATTTTTAAAGCAAATTAGAGACATGTAATAGAGTTCATAGCTTTGTAATAGTTAAGTCATTTAGTAAAAAAATATAGTTATTCTCCAGATAGTTAGCCTCTGTGTATATCATTTTCAAAGATAGAACTGTGAATAAACAGCCCAAATGGCATGGAGACTTGGTTTTAAATGAAGATGCAACTCATTTTATGTAGGGAACTTTTAGCTTGGTTACTACTATAGTTCAGTGTCTTGTTTACAACTCTGCAGCTTTGCCACTGACATTCATTCATTCACTGTGTCCATAATTTATTGAATGACTGTAATAGACAAGAAGAAATAGAATTTCTATTTCCAAAGGTGGAAATAGAAATATTGTGGAAAATATCACAAGTTAAACTATGTGTGATTTCATTCTTCATTGGTATCTTTTGCTAGTCTGATTGTGCTTCTCTCTCTCTGCTTAAGTATTTGATTTTGTCCCTTCTCTCTGTGCTTATTACACCAGATTCAAAGATAAACATGTCTTAAGAAATTAGTTCTACAAAAGGTGTTACTTGTAGTGTATAAAATACTGAATCCATATTATTTCAGAATGAATTTTCTCTATTTTGGTTATTTTCATTAGCTGCACTAATTCTGTTTGATAATTAATTCCAAATGATAGTAAATATATTCTGTGTGCTCTCTTTTCTGACAAATGCAAATGCCACAAATTCAGAATCTTGTTTGCACTGTGCTAAATGAACAAATAAATATAAATTACTCATTAATGAAGTTATTAGACTTTAATGCATATTGTTTTGCCTGTTTGTATTTTACCCATTTTTACCCATTGTGGACCACTAATACCTACAGTTACAATTCAGAAATATCAGTTTTACCTAGCTTATAGGAAGGACTTTATAAATATTTACGTTGTATTCCTTAGATATAGTGGTATTCGAGATCATATAAATTAGCATTCTTACCACTATTTACTTAAAAGATGATTAGCTAGGCTTTCTGAATAGAGCTTTCAAGGATACATGCAGCCATTATATTTTTGGAAAGCAAAGCTAACATACTATACAATTATCTTTTCTGCCAGACTCAGTTTATTTTTTTAAACTCGTTTATCTAACATGGCACATTTTTCAGATTTTTTTTGGCACTTTTTTGATCTTCTCTGGAAAAATTCCATCTTATCATTGAGCTTTTGAAATGAGGAACCTCAAGTATTGTTTGTATTTTAGAGGTCATTTTTGCATTGCAGAATAATTAAATCATTACTTTTTTATCTGTTAATGAAATCAAAGGCTGAATTTCTCTTATGCTCCTATTTTACATTTTGAACTCATAGGGAGTTTATTTTTAATTCATGTTTTTTTTCCTCATTGTTTACATCTTTCTTATTTCATGCTTAGTTTCTTGCTCAAGAAATAGTACTGTGTTGAATGTTACATGTATTACAATTATAATTTAATCTTAATAATTGTATTCAATTACAATAGCTAAAATTCTTGGTTTTTTTGATTTTTTTTTTTTTTTTTGCTGCACCAGGGGTTGACTTCATGACCTCATGCTTGTGAGGCAGGCACTTAGGCCACTGAGCTGGATCCCTGGTCCAATTCTTGGTTTTTTAAAAATATCTGAGACATCCTTTCCAACTTTATGCCATTTGCATATTATATAATCACACATATCATATTGGTATGCAAATAGTTGATAAAAATGGTAGAGAAGTCAAAGGATACTGTAATATTTTGTGGCATATGTAGCAATGTTTTAACATTTTAATATTTGGAAGAACATTTCAGTCTATAACTCATAATAGGACATCTTAAGAATTTTGTGTTTATATTTGCATGATACTTAGTAAATAATATGTTATATAACACATAGCAGATTTTAATTAAAAATGTCATATTTTGCCTCTATAAAGAAATGGAATGAGAATAATTTCTTAAACTTTCAGAACTTATTCTTAAAAAAATGGTCAAACTACCTTTTCGTTTTACACAGGATGATAGCAAGCAGGCACAGTTCTTAGCTCTGGCTGTTGTTTACTTCATTTCTGTTCTGATGGTTTCTAAGTATCGTGACATATTAGAACCCCAGAGAGAGACGGCAAGAACTGGAAGCCAAGCAGGTAGAAACATCAGACAAGAAATAAATTCTCCAACAAGTACAGGTACTTAATAGCTACTTAGTTTTTCATCATCATCTCCTTTTTTCCCACTTTTACATGCACGTTTAAACTGGACTTACTCATAATTGTGTCATATGTTTTTAAATAGTATATAAAAGCTAATTTGATACTCCTTAAAGACTGTTACGAATAATCATAATATGAAAATTATGAATTAGTACTTATGATACTTCTATATTTAGTATATTTTCATTTTATCTTCATAGTTTTGATTTTATTGTATCTATTAATGCAAATCATTTATTTATATCACTATTTAATAATATACAAGTAATTCATACTTTTAAATACATTTCTCTTTTTATCCTTATAAATATAAAAGTAGGAGATCCTTACATAATTGCTAAAGAACAAGAATAAGCTAAAATTATAAATCTTTTTAGCCAAGACCCAAAATAAGTTTCTTCCTTTCATTCTCACTTCTTTCTCCTCTCTCCTTCCTGCCTATCTCCCTCTTTTCTTTTAGTCCGTCTCTCCTTTTCTCTCTCACTTTGGTGTACACAACTAAGTAGTTAAATAGGCTCTCAGTTCGCAGGCATGCATTTCAAATTTTGTGCAAATTGTACAGAAGTTGTACAAAGTAGCCTCAATGAAAAATCAAAGGTTTGTGGTGAGACAGCATCGTATACAGCAATGAACCATTTTGGATCATGTTGTTTTTCTCATTTGCAAAACCAGCTTATGCTGTGGGAGTTCTTGAAACATCAGCTTTGCCCTTTCTGCTTGAAAACTATAAACATTTTCTGGCAACTAATATAATATCATGGAATGCCCTTGATAATTTGCATTTCTGCCAAGTGTTAACATTCAGGTTGTTTGTCTGTTGTTGCAGTATAACCTAGGTAACTCAATGATTATTTCATTTGCCAATGTGTCAATTTGTAGTTGAAAGTGTCTGTCCTAAATAAATACATATGATCTATAAATTAAATATTTTAAAAAGTGAGTAGAAATTAGTGGTCAGATCTGTGCATCTTATTTTCCATAAATGTATCCCATTTCATTTACTTCTTATTGCTATTTTGGGAATAAGGATTATATTTTAGCTGTAATATTTTGCTTTTGCTTATCATATTTACTTTTAACCTATAAACATGATTATGTCATTTAGTGTACTTTTGCTTTTAATTTTATTCTGCAAATTAAGCATCATCCTGCCATTCCAGTGTATGACTGTCACTACTTAAAATAGTAAGACTTGATCATCTTGAATTTTTCTTCATTTTTATTCCTGTCATATATGTATAAAATGAATAATATTATAGTGAACTTTTCAGATCGGATTTTCTTGTGTATTTGTATATCACTATGTGTGTTGCTAAAATTACTCTTGGAAAATGTATTATTTTTTTCTTTTAATGTATAACCTCTCTGCTATCTTTAGTGATGTATTCTTCATTGACAGCATAGTTTGTATGCTGCCGTAATAACAGAATTGTCATGAATCCTCAGTGAACATGTTGCAGGTTGTTACATGCTGCTGCAAATTTGATTCCATGATTTTTTTCGACAGTTGTGGTTATACCATCTATCCCTCATCCAAGTTTGAACCATGGATTCCTTGCCAAGTTAATTCCTGAGCAGAGCTTTGCCCACTCATTTTACAAAGGTAATATTGAACTCTTCTCCTGATCTATTTGTTCTTATTTTATGAGTTGTTAAAATAAGTGTTCTTGATGTAATTGTTTATAAATAAGTAAAATAATCTCAGGTTTCATGGAGATATATTATATTTATCCCCAACTATTGAAAGGGAAGTGTAGCTTTTACATCTCTATTCCATTTTATCCTCTGAAAATTACGAATACTTAACGTGTATGTCGATATGTATAATGGTGACTGTGCTAGAGATTTCAGAAGAGTTACACCTTAGTAGTGGGACTTTATCAGTTTAAAATGAAGGCAGGGGATATGGCTCAACAGCCTAAGTGCCTGCCTGGCAAGCACAAGGTCATGAGTTCAATCCCCGGTGCCGCAAAAAAATGAAGCTATTCTATACTCACTAGGAAAAAAAAAAAAAGGATAAAAAACAATCCTTGAGAATACCAAAGTAATCTGTGTCATTTAACTTATAATCAGGAGAGTCTCAGTACTCTTTTAAAGCCATGCAAAAAAGTTTTTAACTGAAAAAAAAATTGCTAAATGTTAAACAAGTAATGGTATATTATTAAACATGCAAAGGGGAAGGAAAATGTGATGCATAATAGAAGAAAAAATAGTGACAGAAACAGAGTAAGAAACAATAGAAATATTAGAACAATGAAATAAGGACATTAAAAAAATCATTATAAGTATGTTTAAAGTGCTTTTCAATTTAAAGAAAAGAGTACATAAAATGAGAACTGGAAGATACAAAGAAAAAGGACCAATTTCAAGTTTTAGAGCTGAAATATACATTAGACAAAATGGTAGGGTTTCTAGGTGGGGTAGATAACAAGAGATGAGTAGCTGCTGAACAAACACTTATAATAGGCAGAAATCAGTGATAGCCACCTTGCAAAATTCCTGGGATAGGGAATATGATGGATTATTATTACTGTAATTTATGTTATATGCCACAAATAATTTTAAGAAAAAGTGATTATTTAGCTGGATCTGGCCTAATTACATGACCTCTGTGAAAGTATAGAATTTTCTCCACTAATTATACGTCTCTCTGGAAGTCAGATTTAAAATGTAAGACAGATTGGAACAAGAACTTCAGAATACCTTGTAGGAGATAGGACCTTTCTCCAACTGACAGCCAGCAAGAAAGTCAGAGACTTTAATCCTACAATAAAAAGGAATCAGATTCTGCCAATAATTGGAATGAGTTTGGAAGAGGACCTTGAATTTCAGATGAAGTCATAGTTCGTGTATTCTGTAACTGGTTAATGATATGGAAGGCCATCATTTGGAACAAATAAAGCTAGCTCATTATTGTGTGTTACAATCTGATGACTGTATAGATAACTACTTTTCATAATCATGCAATCTTTGAACAGGATAATGAAATGAAATGCAAATTCTTTTTTTGTTTCAGTTTTAATACTAGCCAAACAAATATAGTTATGAACTATATTAAACTAAGAGGGATCAAATGTGTGGAATTTGAGTGTGTATATCCAAAATACTCACTTGCATTTACTGGAATGTATTGTAAAGTAGTTGCCCTGATTTAAGGAGCCTGCATCATAATGTCCATGTATTTTATCAAGAAAGTCTTGTTATGATATCAGTTTTAGTTGAATGGCCTTAGGGACTGTTGTTTTTACCTAGATCTCCCACAACACAAGAGCCTTATGTGCTCATAAGCAGGGCTTTTGAAAGATTATTGGGTTATGGGGGCAGTAGAGCTGACTTATGGTTAGCAGGTGAGGCCTGGTTGGAAAGGGTGAGTGACCAGAGGTGTGGCTTGGAGGATGTGTCTTCCTTCTGGGTTCTTCCCTTATTTCTCTGCTTCTGTCTTCTGTGAGATAAGAAGCTATTCCTCTGCTGTCCTACCTTTGAGCCAGCCTAATACAGACTGAAACATGAGTCAAAATAAAGGGTTCCTTAAGTTGTGAATCGCCAAATATTTTACCCCAGCCACAAAGAAAGTAACTGAGACAGGAACATAATTTTAAAAAACTTAATTTCATTAAGGCTGAAGTGGTAAATTTGTTGTTGTTCTCTTTATGTGACTGTATGGCAGTGGATAAGAACTGCTGTTTTATTCTGTAGTGTAGTGGTTATTGTGAGAAGATTTTTGTGATAATGTCAGAATTATAAAATAAGCTCTTAGTTGTTTCTACAGGATAAGAAATCACTTTGCTTCTACTTTTTAAAGATAAATTAGATTGACTTTTTTGTCATACTTTAAAAATATTTATGAACTCTACTTTCAAATAGGGAAGAATAACAATGTGATTTTCTATATAGATAACATATTTTCCATAAAACAAAAGATAGAATCTAGGACAGACTATGATGTGCTTCACAGTAATTACAAGTAAATATCTTGGTCTTTAGCATTAATCTGATTTTGTTCATTTGCAGAAAGTTACCACGTTATATTGATTTGAAAGATTTTTTTTGAAGTAATGAGCATCTATACTGAGGAAATTCATGGATTTGGAGTCCATTTCTTTCATTAAAATATAATGTATGTTTTTATTATAAGTATATAAGATGACATATTAGTACTGGCTATTGATAGACATTGAGGATATATTTTGGTTGTGTGATGCTAGAGATCAAACAAAGGACCTTACACATGGGAGGCAAACACCCTGTCCTGAGCTACTCCTTCAGATCCAAGATATATTTTAAAATTAATTCCTAGCTTTTATTCTCTAGTTTCATTTTGAATAAAAAATTAAAATGGATATTCTGAGGTCATTGAATTTATGTTGTTACCTCCCTCTGTGATACTTCTTCTTCTTGTAGTGTTTTTGAAATAAACAAAGGTTATTTTTATTTTTTATTGTTTATTGGTACCATTTAGGTACACATAATGATCACATTCATCATAGGGAATTTGAACTGTAAATGATATATCTTGGTTCCTCTTTTTTTTCCCCCATTCTCCTTGCCTACCTACAACCCCTTTTCCCCTACATCTTATTCCAATGAGTTGCACTAATATCAGTACAGAAGTCAGCAAACAAAAAGCTGATTGTCATATCATAAACTCACATCCAAATATTGGTTCAAAACTTTCATATAGACATTTCTTTTTGTAATGAACTATAGAAATGATTTCTGAAATTATAGCCTTGAACATTTCTTTTAGTGACATTTTTGCCTAAAAGTTTTTACTTGGCTATGATGTGTAATGAAGAAAAATTATAATGGCAGTTGTTCTTCTGTTCTATCATCCTGTTCTTTAGTATAATATCCTGTTTACTTCCTTTCTTACACTTACATAAATTTGCTTATTAGAATTTGTGCTTTAAGAGTGATCGTAATGGCTACTTATTTTTATTGTTATATTTGTGGTGTACAGCATGGTTTTGATATTTATATTCCTTGTGGAATGATTAAATCAAGTCACCAATTAACATAACAGTCACCTCACATACTTGTCTTTTTTTGAGGGACCAGGACATTTTTTGTTTGTTTGTTTGTTTGTTTTTGTTTTTTGTGGCACTTGGGATTGAACTCACAACCTTGCGCTTGCCAGGCTGGCGCTTAGGCCGCTGCACTAGATCCCTGGCCCTGGGACAAGGACATTTAAGATTGTTCTTCCTGCTTATTTCCAATCACACCATAGGTTTTTAACCATTAGATATTATATCGTAAAATACATTCCCAGAATTTGTCTAACTGGAATTTTGTACCCTTTGATTAACATCTTCCAGCTCCTGATAGCCACCATCTTAATCTCTATTTCTGTGAGTTTAACTTTCTTTGATTCCACTTATGAGTGAGGCAATGTGATAGTGTCTTTCTATGCCTGGCTTAATTCATTTAACTTCATGTCCTCTTTGTTCATCCATATTGTTACAAACGACAGGAATTTGTTATGTTTTGTGACTGAAAATATACCTTAATCTATACGTACCACATTTTCTTTATGTCCTCATCAGCTTAACACTTGGATTGATTTCATATCTGAGCTAATGTGAGTAATATTAAAATAAAAATGGGAGTACACAAATAGGTCCTTGACTTACAGCTTTCATTCGCTGTGAGTTTGGATACATAGCCAGAAGTAGAATTACCATATATATATATTTGTTTTGTTTTGTTTTTTTGCGGCACCGGGGATTGAACTCACGACCTCACACTTACCAGGCAGGTGCTTACACCAGTGAGCTAAATACCCAGCCCAGAATTACTATTTTGTACAACAGTTCTATTTTTAACTTTTTGAAGAATCTCCATAACATTTTCTATAATACCTGTGTAAATTTACTTTCTCACGCAAGTGTTTTATTTTTCATAGCTAAATAGGATTGTTTTCTTGATTTTTTTTTTTAGATACTTTGCTGTTGGTGTATAGAATTGATAATGACTTTTGTATGTTGGTTTTGTGTGTTACTGTTTTACTGAATATAGTACCAGGCATATCCCAATAGAGACAACATCTGTCTTTCTAGTTTGCATGTATTTTCTTTTTCTTCCTATTGCTTTGCTCAAACTTGAATACTGTATTGAATAGAACTTACCTTATGTCACCATTTTATCTCTAGTGCATTGCTTGATATTTGAAAGTAAGCAGAGTAAAATATTTAGCAAATGAGTAAATTAGTGAGAGAACTGTTTATGTAAATTGTCTGAAAATATAATTAATATGTAGTCTGAAAATATAATTAATAAGCAATGTAAGATAAAAAGTTTTTTGCCAATTTTTCATATAAGTTCTAGATTCTTTATGTTAATTTAATAAGAAGAAAGTTAATATATAGATGAACTTAGGAATAAATGCATTATTAGTTTTCCTCTAATTTATGATCAGGGAAATGAATAAAATTAGATAAAGTATACTGGAACAAAATAGACATTGCATAAATGTCTACAAATGGATAGAAAATTCTGTATGTCAATTACGTAGCATGACTATTTGGAAAAAGAGTATCTGTCTATCTGCCTGTCTGTGATTCTATATATATGTACATGTACTTATCTATTTATGTACACCTATACACATGTATATGTATATGTATATAAATATGGTTTTGAAGTACTTGTGATTAAACCCATAGTCTTTGCACTGAACTAGTCTCCAGGCCTTTTTATTTTTATTTTGAGACACAGGGTCTTGCTAAGTCACTAAATTGTCCAGTTTGGGTTCGAATTTGTAATATTCCTGCCTCAGACTCCCAGAATGGTGAGATTACAGATACATGCTATGATGTCTGGCTGAGAATTAATCGGTATTTTTATCTCATGTGTTATGCTACATAAATTTGGTTTTTATTAATTTAAAGATAAAAAAACTGTACACATTTAAAGAAAATTAAAATCAATACTTTATTGGAAATATGGTTCTAAATCATAGCAGTAAAGACTAAAACTATAAAACATTTTTATGATTAAATAAATCTTCTATATGTCTTTATGGTCGAAAATACTAACAAAATTAAAAAGCAAAGGCAAATAGAAAAAATATTACACTTGTGTTGAAAGTTAATAGTTTTAATGAATAAAGACTATCTAATGTACACATCAAAGAAATATATAATAGTCATGGAAAACATAGAAGAAAACTGAATAGATAAA